>RHPI01002069.1:277041-331825 GCA_009103225.1 Chlorokybus atmophyticus
GGGGGGGCTTCTATCCGGGCAAATACGGTAGGTGCTTTGTTAACTCAAGATTGCTACCCACGTGAATCGTGCTGACTTCAGGCCCTTTGACCTGTTAATTATTAAAGGCCTTTCTCTTGCCAACTAAATACCGACTACCGGTACGTAAAACGCAAAGTTTAAGTTTACAACATGCCACATGTTACATATACGACATGTATGATACATGGTGAAGGCCTCGAGTGTAAAAATTGTGTTTGCTTGTTCATGCTAGCTTGATCAAAAATGCATACATGTTGTGTGTTTGAACACTGATCATATGTGTGTGACTTAAGATGACTACAATGTATATGACAATGTATACGACCGCATTGGACAGTACATTCTTTGATTAATAATGTGAGTCAATTCAAGAGACGCCACAATATTAACACGGGCCACAACACATGCAGCAAAGAGGAAAGGTAACACCAGCAAAGCAATTCAATATGTGTTCAATAACAAAATAGAGCATGACGCAAGTGGTACTGCAACAGCTTTTGTAACGACTCCACGTCGATGCGCTTCAACTGCAATTTATCGTCCAATGTGGGGCTATCGCTTGCAGTGTAATACATAACGACCACGCGCTTGACCACCCTAGCTCGCGTGAGATTTTCCCTAGACCCTTTAATTCTTTTATATCGTGCAAGTTTTATTGGATGTTATGTTATCATTAAACCATCAACTCGGTCATCAGCCAGACGAGGCTACTCCTACAGCTACTGCAATTCACACACGCTATTACAAGAGACATGGAAGTCCCTGCAAGCAGATTTTATAGGTAGGTCAAGTGATTGATCCACTAAGTTTGTTAGCTATTAATGAGATCGTTCCTACACAAGCTATTTGATTTATAGCCAATGGTCAAATTATTGAAGGTCCCTTGGTTCGCACATCATTGCGGCACAAGGGTCATTCATAATTTAAAGTTGCACCACATGGATGAAAATCGTCATATTTGCTCACAACCTTTGAATGCGGCGTGCGTTACTGATGGCATGCGGCATGTGGCGTATAAGCGCTTGACTCAAGCGGCGTACAATACGCCGCTGTGCGGGGCTGCAAGGGACGACTTGCCATAGCCGGATTTGTAATGGGGCGCGACCGTCAACGAAGAGTGATGGTGGACAAGTTCACAGACTGGACTGCCGAGGTAGAATGTCGGACGCTCAAAGTCAATGCACTTATGCTGACTACTTGAAAAAGCCAAGGGAAGTATGATGGATATTCTTGCGTCGCGAGTCAAGACTCTTGACTCGCGATGCAAGGAGCATCCAACATAAGCTGAAGCAGGTCGACCACGCCGTGACGTGATATTGATGGAAACCATCTACTGTGAGGTGCAAGATAATCAACGCGACGTTCAAGCTATGCAGTTGGAGCTGCAGCATACACACAACACATCTATTTTTTTCCGCTCAACACGCGTGCATCCATTGTGTTTTCACATGTGTTCTGGCCAGTCAACGCATAAGAAGTTGCTCCACTAGAGCAACAACGTGAGTGCTTCTGAGTCAGAAGAACCCAACAGTTTAGGTGTCACATGAGAGCAAGCATTGCGGAAGTTTTATGGCTATCTAGTACCGGTAAGTGCAGCTGAACATCGCTAGCTGCACTCTTTAATAATACTACCGCCTTGGAATCCACAAATGAATTGATATTTGAGAACTGTTGCGTCACAATTGTGACAACCACTTTGCACAGAGTTTTATAAGTTGAGTGTACAAAAGGTCACATTATCGTAACAAATGATAATGTCTTGTGCGTATGTCTGTCCTCATATCGGAGTTGAAGCTGCAACAATGTGCAATCCCTTTTGTGCGCATAGCCGTTGCTATGTGCTTCCGTGATCAACATGGCATTGTAATTACATTAAACGCAGAGTTTCTCCAGTGTAAACCATTGGAGCGAGCCGCATTTCAACAACATGCAATGCACATTGGTTGAAATGCGTCGCGCTTGCATGACTAACACACGAGGCTTTGCAGTGTTTTTGTTTATAAGTTGTTAGCGTCCATTAATATATTACTAAAATATTCATTATTTGTGGGTATTAATTATGTTCATGATGTGGGTATGTATTAAAGAATAACATGTAAGGTTATGAGTCATACGAGTCCACTGACAACTTTAACTGAGTATCAAGTTGCAATTATTTGATTTACATGTTATATTAATGTAAACCAACAAGTGCAAATGATAACATCGCATTATGTTAGCAGATGTTATCTTTTGCAATATCTGACTATCAAACATACAATACAATACCGTCAACATGGCATGTTGATGTTTACAATATCAATGTTAAGACTACTCATGTGGTTTGGTTAATTGCGCGCATATGAGCCGTTTGTTGATTTTGCAAATGCAACAATTACTTAGCTATAAATTTGTATACCATTTGGTATTTTCACACAATCGATTCAAGGTAGTAAATGTAAGGTTTGTGTCAAAGCACTTAACTATGTCTTGCTACCAGCACGCCTTAGCAGACACACTTGTGTTCAATGCGGGCATGTCTTGTGCATAAGGTGCATTGGAGTGCATGATCATTGTGGTGCTGCGTGGCTATATATAGTGACAGAACTGGCAGTACATCTGTAAGCAAAGAGATGAAGTGCATTGGTACAGCAAGCACGCACGGAATAACATTCAGAACTAGGAGGGAGCCTAGACCAGCGCTTGGCTACCAACGCTAGACCATGTTAGAACGGGACGCTAGCACAGCAGGAGCAAGCATGCAAGAGGGGTAGGGACGCAAGGTTGCAAGAGGAGCAGAGGGAGCAACCACCTGCGCAGAGCCGTGGTCGTGAGTCTGTATCTTAACCATTGCTACTTTGAAGGAGTTGTCCGCCTGGCACCGCTGCTGCGCAATGCGTCTTCGGCTGTGATGTGTGTGCGGATAAGCATGTTGGCAGCACTGACGGCCAACACTTGCGTGTCATGATAATAGAGGGGTGTGTCTGCGCTCCATCATTGCTGTATGGTGTGATGTATGCTGTGATGGTATCATGCTCAGCACTACTACACTGAGTGTAGTACTAGGCTACACGCAATCATTTGCACGGTCTTGCCTTGGTTATGCCAATGTTTTTGGATATGATGACATTGCGCTGTGCCCGGAAGGGAGGAGAGAAGACCAAAGACGGGAGTGGGGTGGTGAAGCGAGAGAGATGGGGCTGAGAGCCTGACTGCCGTTGTGACTGCCGCTACTGTGCTGCCGACACACTAACTGGAGAGCGATGTTTACAGGTATCTACAACTGCGTGAGCATGCATGTGTTGGCGTTCATTGCCATTGCGCTGTACATTTATGTCCGCATGCGTCAGTCAGTCCGTCACTCAGTTTTGCCTATGCATGACTTATAGGGTAGTCAAGTCATAAGATTAGCGGTAGAAAGTAGGCGGGATGAAAGTTCGCTTGACTCAGTGTTGGTGGGCATGTGTACAAGAGATAGCATGCTTGATTAGAGGCATGCATGGTTTCAGGCACATGCAGTGTCGTGCATAGTATGGCACACAGCACATCAAGTCTCCTGCCAACACTTTGCTTACTCACCACCGGTTGTGAAAGACGAGGATAACATGCACTACTACACATGATGCAAATACGGCGCCTTCCTACGTACAAGCATAACAACACCAAGCGAGCAGCTGCCCAAACTTACTGTCACAATAGTTACTCACGGGACTCATAGCCACTGTCTCAGCAACTGATCCACATGCACTACCAACTCGTAACCCTGTCCTGTACAAGATTCTATGCTGAGCGGTGTCAGTGGACTGGTCCTATAACTACAAGGTTGACATTATTCAATATGCCTACGTGGCCAAACTGTGAAAATGCCACAGTTGCTACCTCATCTAAATATAATGCACAGCAATTTACAACGTGAGTGTCTACTAACCCTGAACGCGCGCATGTACACGGATTGCAACCACACGTCACAAACCAGAGTGCTCAGGTGAAAGGTGCTCTAAGCGTGCAGAGGGGCTCTGATCTCTCTTGCCACTGTTTTCCTCCCTGGCCCATTCCTCAGCGGACCTGAGCTCAGCATGCACACGCTTGAGCTCCTGGTCGCAGACCTTCATCAACTGATCTGCCAAGGGAGGGATGTCGGGGTGTCTCGAGTCGTTGTACTTGTGCGCGTTCTTCACGATCTGCTTGACATGCTTCCTGAAACGAGAGCCGCTGGAGTACACCTGCTTGCGCACATTCGCCTGGATGGTCTCCAGGTCCATGGGCTTGGTGACAATGCTGTAGTAGTCTGGTACTGCCGCAGGCACGGGCAGGTGAAACAGCAGAGAATACGGGCTCTTGATCATCCTGATGAGAACCCGATCAAGTATGCGGGAGACAGCCTCCTTTCCAGTTGCCGGGGGTTGTTCGCGCTCTTCTTCAGCCTCAGCATCCCCCGTGTCCACCTCCCAAGCAGCCAGCTGGCTCCTTGCTTTGGCGAGCTCTGCATCTACCATCTCCAGCAGCTGATCGGCCAGAGGCGGTATGCCAGGGTTACGCCCGTCGTTGTACTCATGCGCATTGTCCACAAGCTGCTTTACATCACGCCGGAACGCTTTCTGGTTTTGGTAATGTTGTTTGTCTGCATTCGCTTTAATCTTTGTCAACCACACGGGCCTGCCAAAGGCCACAAAGTGTAAACAGCGCATGTACATACGTACAATTAACGACGACAAGGGTGAACGCAGCAACACAGTGCACAACCACCATTTGTTCAAGGAGAAGCAGTGCACATATGCATGGGGCAATAAAGAACAGCTTGCAGAGCATATTTTATCAGCATACCTCCTGATCAGCAAATGGTAGTCAGTAGCCTCCTCCTTGCTGACAGGATTCCGAAAGATTTCATACATTCCAACTCGCAGCAACTTTTCGATAATGCTGCGGAACAAGCCGGACAACTTGACGAGGTTGCCTGCGGAGGTGGAGGGCGGCTGCGAGGAGATGTCATGCAGTTGCTGTGATTGAGACCAGGGCTGCTGAGACTGAGACCGCGATCGCTGATGCGACTGCGACCGGCCTGGCAGTGATTCGGAGACTGTTGATGCGGCTGGCGGTGCTAGGGTTGTCTGTGATGAGGGCGGGCGCTCTTGCTTGATCTTGAATACGCGTTGAGGTGGCGGCTGTGGTTGAGAACTTTCCGGCCGGGGCGGGAGTGAGCGCCGCTTTACTGGCGGTGGCTCAACCACCGCACCTTCATCCTCAACCTCCGCAAGCTCAGCATCAATGCGTTCGAGCTGATGGTCGCAAAACTCAAGCATCCTGTCTGCCATGTGCGCAACATCCGGGTTGCTCTCATCATTGTAGGCATGCGCATTGTCAACAATAAGCTTGACATCTGCTCTGAATTGATGCCGATTTGCATACTTGTTCTCCCGATTTCGACGCCTAAAACACAGATGGCGGCGTTAGAAAATCTCCAAGTAACATGACCAGGTACACACCAAAAGTACCTGACAGTGGCCAAATCCATGGGTCTTGCAATGCGCTGCCGGTAGTCGGGAAATTCCTTGTCTTTGACAGGCATCCGGAAGTAGTAGGAGCTTTCGTGGTCTCGCATCGCAGCTACGACACTATCAAGCAACATGACAAGCTTCTCCCTCTGCTTCTGTCGTGGCTGGGTAACATCGTCATCACCTTCAGGCTCAACCTGCGGCATTCAGTCTCAATGCATGAATGACTGCTGCTGTGGGCTTGCAACCAAATGCAACCCGCAGTATCATCACCAGCCGCTGTAGTGAGCAAAGCCCCTTACTGTTATTCTTGACCTGACACGCTGCACGCTAAAAATAGCAATTACCTTGGTCAATTCCTGATCCCGCTGTGCCAGCTCAGCATCACAAAGCTCAAGAAGCCTGTCAGCTAACGGGAGCACCCCAGGATTCCTCTTTTCATTGTAGGTGTAAGCATTGTCGCGTATCAACTTGACATCAGCTCTAAAATCGGATCTTAGGGTGTACTTGAACTGCCGCACCTGATGTCATTCACAGATGATGTGTGAGCTGCACTGATGCCGGCTTGTGTAAAAATGGCGAGAGCTCATGCTCCATCAAGCAAGCAATCAACACCTTTTCCTTCATTGTCGACAAATCCATGGGATGTCGAATGATGCTGAAGTAGTCTGGCAGCTCCTTCCGCAGAACTGGAGTGCGGAAGAATACAGAGCAGTCGCTGCCGAAAAGCGCATTGATCACTGGCTCCAGTACATTGGCTAAGCCCACGACATCACCACCATTGCGCTTGCGAGCTCTCTTGGCCTTGTTCATGCTGCTTGGGCTTTGCAGGCTTTGGCTGTCATCTGCACTCAAGAAAACGTACTGATGAGTCCGCAGCAACTGCTGCAATTGCAAACTGCATACCACTGCAGCACACTGATACTAACCAGAGTCGTCCTCTCTCTCCCTAACTCTCTTCTTCTTGGAGCCATTCATAAAAGATGGCAGCGAAGTTGCGCCAACCTTTACTTTCAACTTAACTTCTGGACCAGCTTGAGTAGGTGTGCTAAGACCTGGAAGCAGCACATCTCACACATCCAGCTTACGATGTTGTGCCAAGGCAGCCACATGCAAGCAGGCGTCAAAGTAGCATCATACCTGATCGCTTGGCTGTGAGCGTGAACTTTGTGCCATCCACCTTCACAAGTTCATCTGCATCCATGCCCTTCAGTGGGCAGATACCGTCTGTGCGAATATGTCCTTGCTGCACAGTGTTGCCCCACAAGATAATTAGTTTCTACGCACAACTGATTCAGGAGCACTGGCAGTACAGCTTGACCATGCATCTCACCTGTCCACAAGCGCCACATATGACCACAGCTGGGGGTTTTCCATTCATGGTTGCTTTCAAAAACACCTGCAGAGAAACGACAACTCAGATGCACAGGTACAGTTCAGTGAGTACACAATTGTAAGCAGGCGAGAAGCTCTTAGCACATCAGGCTCACTTTCTTTGCACTGGCCACAGCTTTCGCAGGTTTGTTGGTCGCCTTTGGAGAGGTGACTGCTGCCCCGCCTCTTTTCTTTTCAAGTATCTTTGCAACCTGTGAACATTCAACCAAGCCTGCTAGTGTCATACCTGGTTGCACGCTCAATGCTCCACACCAACACAAATCAACAGCAGTACCTCTTCGGGGTCAGTAACAAACTCAACCCTCTCGGTAACCGTTCCATCAGGGTTTTTCCTTTTTATAATTCGCTTGATGCGTGTAACCTTCTTGCTTGGCCTTGGGATTGAGGGTGGTGTCGCAGGGGGTTTGCTCTTTTCGCGATCCTTTTGCCTGTCGTCCTGCAGCATCTTGCGCAATTCCGCTGCATGCTTGATTTCATCCGCCATATCATCCTCGGGCTCCTCCTGAGGCTTCTTCTTTTTCTTTGCAACATGGAGCCTGAGAGAACAGTCTTGTCACCATAAAAGCATGCAGCACATGCGCCTTTGAGCTGAGTGTATAGAAAGCGCAACAGCCAATACCCTTCTGTCGCCTTCGGCTTTGCTTCCTCGTCACTGGCTGCGAGTAAGTCCTCCAGATCTTTGTCAAAGTCACCAAACTCAGCGTCCATGTCACTGAAGCTGTCCTTGTCACCACTTTCAACCATGAAGGATGACAGCACCTATCACATGATCAACGTGTGTATACACACACAGCCACGGCAAGCACAATGGCTAGGCCAAGCGTCCCTGGTTGCTGTCACTTACCTGCGCTTGCTTGTCAAAGATTGCTTGACAATGCTCTCGGTTGTGCTGTTGATTGTGCACAATAGAAGCAGAACTCCTGTTTCCGCGTGCATACTTGCTGAGTGCCGCAGCGCCAGTGAACTCGCCTGCCAATCAACCCCTAACAATCACACACTGCAAGTGCACAATCAACAGGAAATGCCAGATGCACCTACGTGTAAGACCTTGAATGCGTGCAATACCTGTAGCAGCAGCGGCTGCTGCAGCTGCACCAGACATCTCCCGGACTAGCCCGATGCGCTGCCAGCGGGTGAGACCAG
Source organism: Chlorokybus atmophyticus (assembly GCA_009103225.1). Classification (NCBI taxonomy): domain Eukaryota; kingdom Viridiplantae; phylum Streptophyta; class Chlorokybophyceae; order Chlorokybales; family Chlorokybaceae; genus Chlorokybus; species Chlorokybus atmophyticus. The sequence continues at coordinate 285,072 of RHPI01002069.1, forward strand.
CAATGCGTTTCTCAGGTACTCCAAACTTCAACAACACCTGCAAACAGCATGTGTCAACAGGCAGCACACCAGCTCTGCGTAGTAGTTACATCTGTTGCGTAACAGATCGCACCTCTCGGGCGGCATCCATACTCAGCCGACGCAAATCAGCGTCTGTACCCGTCACACTGCCACTTTCACGCAACAGTTTCTTAGCAGCAACTGGCAGCTTTGGACGCTTCGGGGGTGCAACTTGCAAGTAACTAAAGCCGTGGCCGTGGCCTGAGGGGTCACCGCTCCCTGTGATCTGCATGGCCAATTTTCCCTGCAGCAGCACGAAGTTTGATACCAAGCAGACGACCAAGGAACAGTCAGATGGCAACAGATCATGAGCTGTGCAAATTACAAGTGTCTTTGCAGATGACAGCTACCTGCATTGCCGCCATGAAGTTGCTGGTGAGGTTCCATGATGACATCTGAAGCTCGTTATCTATCAATTCTGCCGCTGCTTTTAGGTCAGCAGGCTCGGCTGGCAGCTGGGGTATAGCATCGTTTATGCCAATATGTGACGTCAGCTTGTTTACGCCTGCAAACCAATGCAGTCGGTCAATTTCCTTGAACCAACATTATCGTCGTCTCCACTATGATGCAAGCTCAAATTGTAGGTCCTTCCAGGAGCCAAGGGCTGGCAGATGCCGCCATATCAATGTGTCACAATGTGCCAGACTTCATTGCAAGTACCAACGCCATTCATGATTCATTACCGTGCACCTGGAACAAGCACTGGCTTACCATATGCACGCAGGCGATCCACCCCGGTGAGCATGCTTTCATAAGCACAGACCATATCAGGTGACACCATCTTTCTGAGCTCTTCCTCACTGGGCAACTGGAAGCCGCGCTTGAGCACAAACTGTCTGTCTTCGTCGTAGTAATCAGCACAGTCCCTCAGGCGCTTCCTGATGGCCATCTCGTTCAAGGCAGGGAAATGGCGTTGCAAATCTCGCAGCTTGATGCCAACCACCTTGGATGCAGATTTCCGGTTCTGGAGTGATGCAGGAGCATTGACAGACAGATCGCGATGAACATGCAATACCTTTGGGTAGCTCAACATAATACAATAAAACTCACAACAAAGCAAACCTTCGCACGGTCCTCCTCTTGTTGCTGTGATAGTGTACGAAACTCCCGGTATGCATGCACAAGCAGGTAGTTACTCACAAACAGCAAGGTACTTTTCCCGCCAGGAGGGAACACCTCCAAGTGAGGTTCTTGCTGCAAGTACATGCCCATGTAAGCAATGTACCGTAAGCAAGGTAACCACCACCAGAGTAGCGCCAATTACAACCCCCACCTGGCCTACAACATGTACACTGTTGATCTCGCGAAGAAGCCACTTGCCGCTGGATGTGCGCACTAGTAAGAAGTCCGTGACAGGAACTGTGTGTGCAAAGATCGGGGCATGATACATGTTGGTCTCTAGGCACGCCTGACTTTGCCCTGGTGCAACGTTTGCCAGAAACGGGGAATCTTCCTCAGGCGCCAAAGGAATGACAGTTCCCACATCGCCTGCCAGGTTGGATGCGCCTGTGTCATTCGCACTGGTCTTGGAGTAATACGTGACATACTTAGCACCCATGCCAATGTTGCTGAGAAGTAGCGGATGTTCTTCGGAGTATTCCATCAGCCTGATGTGTCCTGGCGTCTTGCCGGACATGTCTGACAGTTTGCGAAAGGCTCCACCGCCCATGGAGGTTGGATGCTTGGGCTGCGTGTCGACACAGCCAATAACCTCATCCACAGCAGTGCTTGCAATACGATTGCTGTAACTACGCAGGAATAGCAGCTAGCAAGAGGTAGAAAGGTGCTGACACTAGAGTAGTGCACTCCTGTCAACTGTGCATGAATGGCATATGTAAGTCACAAATGCTGCTTCAATACATGTAAAAAGGTACCTTGCTGGGGTCAAACTGTGCTTGCGCTGCCTTAACAAGGAGCTGCACGCGTTCTGCCACAACATATAACGTGCTCCCTGGGGCGATGCTGAGGGCAGAAAGCGTCGCATCATCTGGCAACTGCTGGCCCATGTAGTACAAGTGAAGTGGCTTTGCACGTTTCAGCTCTTTCCACTTCTTCTTGATTTTTTGCTTGACCATCGCAACGGTATCCGCAATTTTGCACTTGAGGTTGAGCGCCTTGTCCACAAGGCTTTTCAACTGCAAATAAGAGCAGTAAACAACAAGTCAAACAACAGTTTACTGAAAACGATGATCAGCGCCAGCCAGAAGAAGTTTGATGCTCACCTTGAGTTGAACATCCTCGGAGCTTTTACCCTCTCGCTTGCTTGCCTTCTTGTGCGCATGCTTCTTCTTTGTCAACGGAACAACCAACACAGCCTTTGGCCGATGAAATCGAGATGGATTTTTCTGTGACCGAAGCTGTGCGCAGGTCGTTTTGAGTAGCAGTGCGGGCTTTGAGTGGAACACGCGTCGCATATCCATGCCCTTTTGCTTGGTTTTCACCTTCCGCACGACCTTGCCATAGTAGCGGTCATTGGAGATGTTCAACTGCGACTCAATGTTGGCCAGTGGCGCGGTCTTCGCCTCCTTGCGAGAAACCACTGTGATCGCCGATCTGGATCGTTCAGCCAGCATCCTGCCCTCTGGCGTATCTGCTGCCTCAAATACCATTGCAGGGTCACTTAGATCCCACAAAATCGGTTTTGGCAAACTTGATGTAGGGCTGCTGGCCATACTGCCTTGCCAATCAACATGCTTGAGCCACTCTGCTGTCACATGTTGAGATTCATGGCGCAGTCTGCAATCTGCGTTGTTGAGGCCCTGCTGTGCGCTTTGTGGAGCGTCAGGTTGGGCTGCATTGCCCTGACCGCCGCTGGGCAATCGAGTCAGCGCACTTGAGTCAGCGAGATTGGTATGCAATCTCAGCAACTGCTCATGGAAGACGCGGCGCTCGTCTGGGCCACTGTCAACTGCAGTACGACTGAGCTCCTCGCAGACAGCGAGAGAAATGAGATTGTCACTGTTGTCAGCCAGCTGCTTCATACTGATGTCACCATCAGTCTCAGCAACCAGTTCCATGCTCGCATGCGTTGCTTCTGCAGTAAGCATATCATCCGTGCCGGTTGCAGCGCTCGTTTCCAGAACTTGCTGCAATCTTTGCTTGAAGTCCTTCTTCTTTGCTTTCTTGTCTTTCTTGTCTTTTTGCGCAACCACCTGAATGACTTCACCGTCCTCCAACTCCAACTCTTCAGGTTCGAGGATTGGAACACAGGCAGGCTTTTCGTCATCAGATATGATATTGTTCTCCCAATTGCTAAGACAGACTGCATTGAAGATTTCAAGTGGTACTTGCGCCATCAGAGCCCCTCCTTCAAATGGTCTGAGAGGCAGCGATGATGGCATTCGCTCCGAAAATGGACTTGCGCGATGCGCTGCACATCCAGTAATGCACTAAGTTTCCATCACATGCATATCGCCACACGTGCAGTCTGACACCAGCCTACATGCTATACCAGGGCAAGGGACATGGGCCGTAATTACAGATGTTTCAGAGTCTTCCTGCAACTGTTGACAAACCGCCTCAGGAGAGACTGAGGAGAGTAGCGCAGCATCGTCCTCAACATCAAGTTGAGGTGTGTCACGAGTTATGGCTGCGCACGCACAACTGCAATGTCAACATAGATGCAGCGTGCATACCTGTATTGATAACAGGTTGCCTTTCTAGATGGCCATGTCTCCGTGTCAGATGTAGACACTCCCTGTGCTGTACTGCAGCAACTAACCTGGCAGGCGATGCTTCTTTTTCCTCCTGAAGGGCTTTGGCTGTACATGGAACAGCTCAGAAAACCTGAGCACGACGTTGTTTCCGTCTCGGTACAACTCGGGAAAGGGTTGCTCAAAGTCAAAGACGGGCTGTTTTCCCTTCTCAACCTTGGTTTCGTCAGCAGCTTCCAATTGCTCAAAAATGTCGCGCAGAGCCTAGCAAGGACCAGTCGTGAGCCACACCTTGATGGGAGACTCGACTACTCCTGGAAAACCCTTGACTGTACTGCGCTAGCAACCGGAGGTATTTGTTTGGAACAGTTGGCACCTGATCGTGACGGTCGGCATCATCCGCTTCCTTCTGTGGTGTCGCCGGTTCCGCTGCGTGCAGCAAGACTTGAGTTGAAGCTGCTTTAACAATGAAAAAGCACAAAGAACGCCATGTGTGCAGGTTTGTATGCTGACTGTATACTTTGCCATCTTGCGCACCTGCCAGACCAGACTTTACACGCAGTTCATGAAGGACTTGATCTTCTTGTGTGTCATAATCATCCTCGTCAACGCCAACTACTCGTGCTGATTGCAGTGCATTAGCGCTGAGTGCACTCTGTTGAAGGTACTGTTGCGGTACAATGGGTTGCTCTTCGGCAAGTTCGTTGATGTCTTCATAATTGATGGCCTCCGCATCTTTCACGTCATAATCTGCAAGAACAGCAAGTTGTACATTTGGAGCTGCGACAGCAGCACACCTCTGCACTGCTTTGCCTTGGTACGCACTAGGACTTGTGTGAGCATTTGTGTGCGCGTGCAATGACACAGCTGCTGAAACCAATGGTGATGCCATGATAGCCGCACTACAATATGGGAAACCATACATCCACTGCGTACCTTCTTCCTCAGCTTGGGGTGCAGGCTTGTCCCCTGACAAGTCCTGCAAGGGGTTGACAAAGCAAATGATGAGCCACAGCGAAGCACGTTGCACAACCTGCCCTGCACTGAGGTAACTCACCTGAATGGTGATGATGGACGAGCCGATCCTGGAAGACAGATCTGCGAGGTGCGCCTTGGCATCCTATGAAACACACCACGCACATTAACAGCACGCTTCACCAACACACGGAGCAGGTAAACTTGACACAACGGAATGTTTGGGTGCAGGACTTGGGGTCGTATTCATCCTCAACTGATGATCTGTTTGTTCTCATGCAGCAAGCAGCCAACAGTCAGGTGATTTGTTGAAGGGTCAAGCGGCACATCATTGTCAAGTTAGCGGCTCAGCATCTTGACATGTTGTTCAAGTAACATTTGCTAGGTGACAGGTATACTTGTAGACCTAAATGTTGAGGCGATTTTATGTTGCAGTGGACTCCTAAGATTGCATTGCAATGCCGCCAGTACATGTTTAACAAGACTAAACCGATCATACAGTCATCTAGTTGCCTACGACCGTCAGGCTAGAAAGACAACATGTCATGCTTCATTATCACGTAAACTATGATTGAAACACAGCCTAGCCTTGTATGCAGACAAGCAAACGGCGAGCACGATCTAACCCACCTCATCAAGGTAATCTTCATCCAAGCGCAGCTTCTCATCGATGTTTCCGAAAAGAAAGCCGAACATGCCGGCGCCCTTCCCCTGCTGATCCTCCTCCTCATCTTCATCTTCAAACTCACCGTCGGCACGCTTGCGCCTGTCGTCATCATCGTCATCCTCCCAGAGCATCTCTGCCTCGCTGGGGGCCCTCCTCCGACCCGGCAATCACCCCGTCGCCGCCCACATCGCCACCGCCGCTGCCGCCGCGATGGACACTGCCACTGTCATGCAGGCCAGCTTTGGCCCCTTTTAGGGTTTCAGTAGGCTGATTAGGGTTTGTTCACGTGAGATGGGAAGCTGCACACATAGGCGTAGGTAGCGTGTACTTGGCGTGGTGCCGGCCGCATCGGCGGGGAAGGAGGTCTTCAGCGCGTTGCCTTGCTTCACAATATTGCACACTTCAACCTGGGCCTTGCTCTCTGCTGCATCAGGCCACGTGGTGGAGCTGTGGTTGCACAGCGGCAGTTTTCTCACCAAGCACTCCTGCGCTAAAAACTCAGCGTGGAACTGTGGGCATTGTAGCTTGCTGCCAGCTGGCTAGCAATCCAGTCCTGTGCTGCAAGGCTGTTTGAAGCGCTGATTTCAGCAACAGCGTTTATGGACGCACGACGGCGGATGCTGCAGCCTTGTGCATTGTGTCGCCATAACAGTTGACGACCTGAGCCTGGCGCTTAGGGCTTTGAGCGCTAGGATCAGCCATTGCAGCTCTTTCAAGGTGCGATTGTTGGAAGGTCACAGGATGTAACAGACGCAGTACACGTCGTCATTGCAAATGCATTGCACGCTTGAAGTCGCAGTCGTTTCACAGCTTGATGTCATTGATCTGTTTAATGCGTAGCTGGTCTTCTACATGCCAATCGTTGTGCTTTGCGTTGTTGAGAGTCTTCTTAACAACCGCAAAGCGTCAGTCGTTTGCTGTGAGCAACAGCAGGTTGTCATCTTTATCAAGCAGACGACTACCAACCGTTTTCCACGGTGGTTTCTGATCAGTGCCACTTAGTCGGCGCTCTGACGTTGGATACTTGGCAGATCGTCTCGCAATCATGAGCTTCAATCGCTTTGCCACTGACTTGCGGCAAAAAGCCAGAAAGCTGGTTTGGCAGAATAAGCGTCGCCATCAGGTATACCACCTTACTTGACGTGGAGTGTTTTGCATGCATCAACAGGAGCAGCACTTGCTTTGCTGTGCAATACGTCTTACCCCCCTGTGTCGCCTTGCACTGCAATACAAGCACATGCAGCGCATTTGCTGCTCGCTGACCCGCTGTCATGGCAGGAAAGTGGCTTTGATCTGGATCTTACGTACATCACTGAGAACATCATTGCAATGGGCTATCCAGCTAGCCGATCTGGCCTTTTCAGCAGATTTGAGGTAGTTGCTGGGAGTTTGTTGTGTGCACGGCTTTTTACACAGGTGTTGCCGTTTGTAGCATGACTTACAGTTGCCATGTACAGGGCCTGTACCATAACGATATGAGTCATGTGCTGCAGTTCTTGGAAACACACCACAAGGTATGCCATGCCGTGCGAAGGCGTACGATCTGGCTGGCTGCATTGTTGGTTAAGCTTCTGTTGTGGTATGTTGGTGCATGAAATAATTGCTAAGGTTGGTTTCAATTCTCAGGATTGTTTCAAGGTATACAACTTGTGTTCTGAGCGCGCTTATGACGCGGACAGCTTTGATGGATTGGTGAGTACTGGAGGACATGTTATTGTACAGGGATGGGATCTGTGCATGCTGATTGCAGTTGGCCCATACTGCTGCACTGACTTTGCGGTGTTCAAGTCCAGCCATACTTTTTGTCCAGACGCAGTATTGGTCGCATGATGCCAGCAGCAACACCACTTGCACAGCATTTCCCATGCAGCCTGTTGCCAGCCATCAACCAACCTGTGTGTTCTGCAGGTAGCAGCATTCCCTGTTGAGGATAACCAGTGCGCCCCATTGCAACTGTTAGTGGCATTTTGCGAGAGTGCCAAAGCATGGCTGAGGCGCGGCATGAACAACGTTGTCATTGTACACTGTGGAAGCGGCGTGCATCGTACTGGGCTTGCGATTTGCTGCCTTCTTTTGTACTTGCGGGTGAGAAGACCGTAAGTACAAGACATATTGGCAGTTGCGAATGAGGTCAACCACTGTCTGCGATCTGGACATGTCCTAAGTTTGTACAGTGTTGGTTGCACGTCTGTATGTTCGCACTTAGCTTTGTTCCAAGCAGCCTCTGCCCTCTGCTCTCTTGTTTGCTGCTTTCCACAACAACAAGCTTGTTTCCATGGCAAGCAGCAAGCAGTCGGTAGCAGGACACAAGTGACATGTTATCTGCGCCTGGCAGTTTGCGAACACTGCAGACGCTGCAGTTGCACACTTCAGCAGAAAGCGTGTTGCGGATGGGAAGGGCGTGACATTGCCCAGCCATCGGCGATACATAGCATACTTTGAGGAGTGGCTGAAAGGTCCGCGACCATCTCCGCCACCGACTCAACTGAAGCTGCGTCACGTGCGGTTGCGTGATGGTCCGCCATGGCTCCGCCCCATTGTGACCGTTTCATCGCACGCGGGCACCCTCTGGCATGCCAAGAACACTTCCATTGTTCCTGGCTTTGCGTCATCTCTTTGGCGTCAAGGTGCCACAGAGAAAGTGTCTAGCCCTACAGCGAAAGGTGGCATGCGGGACCTAAAGGTGTACGAGCTCGTGCCACGCATCACTGCAATCTTGGCAGGAGATTTCAAAGTCACCTTTCAAGATGAGTTTGGGGAGTTCTCGTGTTGGTTGAACACAGGCCATGTGTCACACAGCGTGATGCTGAAGGGCGGGGAACTGGACTTCTTTGGTCGTAGGCTACAAGCCGGCCGTGAGTTTGCCATTGAACTTGTTTTCAAGGACGCAACTACACCCGATAGCACACGCGCAAGTCAAGATGAGAATGCTTTGCAAGGTACAATCCCATCTTGTCATCACCTTGAGTAAATCACGTCCGTGGATCAGCAGCACTCATCTCATCTCAAACATCATGTGAATGCCGATAGTGGCATGATAGCAGCAGGCAAGCTGCCCTTTGACAATTTTGTGCACAGATCGCCCGCGTCAGGCACAATCTGCTGTGGAAACCTCTGCCCAAGGTTCTCCGCGCACAAGTGTTGCTCCTGTAGCAACCAAAGCAGCAGGGTCCGCGAGTGGTACGCAGTCTGAGGAAGATGCAATCTTTTCAGATGACAATGAAACACCACGTGCTTCAACGGAACAAGAAAAGCAGGGCACGCTCAGCAACGAGACTGCAGAAGGTATCTCTGAGACTGCAGCCACGAGCCCGCTTCCAATGTCGGACGTGCAGAGTGAACCAGTGAAGGCAACCGCGCAGCCCCCTGATACTCAACCGTCAGCAGCCAATGGACAGTTTGCTGGCGCAGATCCTGGCGTGTTTGCTCTGGACTCCGACGAAGACGATTAAGCAATGGGTAGGCTGAGTATATGTGTGTGCGCGCATGGCATGTCAGTGCAGAGGTTTGTTTAGTGCAAGCATGTTGCACTCGCTTGTGGTGATGTAGCCAGTCGGTGTACTTGGCATGTTGCAGCTGCCACCATGAGTCTAATCCGTGGCCAAGCTTGGTCTTCCATGGCCCTATGTATGTAGTTGCCCGGCCAAGGTGCATGCATGCTGACATGCGGTCCTTCCCTGGCGCAGACTCACACTGGACAGTTGCATGTCATTGTGTGGTATTGTGTAAAGAAGTAAGCATCCACATGGGGGTCTTGCAGATACGCGGGCTTCTATATAGCAAATAGCTGCACTGTTATTTGTCAAACATGACAGCATGTGCGCTATCAACCAGGCTGCGCATCATGTCAAGGGTCAAGCATTATTTGTACCATGGCCACCATCGACCTGCTGTACATGTGTACATGTAGTAGTGGTTTCTCTGGTGACAAGTGCACCTGTTGGCAATAGAGATGTGTTGGTAATTGGGTAGTGGGGTCTATACAGGCTCCCCGGCACTGGTGCACAAGGGATGGCATGCTATAGAGGGCGCATGCATGGTGTGGAGCGCAATGCACACAACACGGCATTGCATGCTCTGTACACAGACAGTTGCAACCAGTCTCACCAGCTGTGCTCGTCGGTGGTGCAGAGCCGGCGCCTTGCTCTGCCGCCCTGATTGATGTTTGGCGTTGGCAGCATTTTCGCGCGCAAGTGGGCGTCAACTCTGATGGAGCAGGTGTTATCCACGTCGCGGCAGCCACTGCCTGTGCGTTTGTGATGTGCTGTGTGCCGTGGGAGTGTAGAGTGATTGACAGTGTGGGGACTAAAGTGTACAAAAGATGGAGTGCTGATAAGACCGCATGCAAGGGGTCATAAGCATGAGACATGCATGTAGTCATGCACACGCCGCAAGTAAACAGTCAGCAGCAGTCACAGTGCTATTTCACCACCGGGCTAGGTACTTCTAACGCACTCAACTACCACTACTTGGCTACCCCGCTAGTCATGCATGCATGCATGTATGTTCCATTATCACCTGCGGCACGGTTGTGGTTAGTGGTCAGCCTTGCAGCGTCCACGACAACAGCAGACTCAACGAACTCCCCCCTCTCTCCGCCTTGCCGCCGCCAGCTCACTTAACGCTCTACCATCACTCAACAGCCGCTTAGTCCTTAGGGTTTCACATGCATACGTCAGCATGACATCACACTAGCCAGCAGTCGCTGTGTACGCCAATCCCGATCACACGGGCAGGTGGATCTGCTCCCCGTGTACTTGACCACGTCCCTTGCTTGGTCTTGTGTTCCTTGTGAGGGAGTCACCGATGCATGCCATGATTACATGGCTCTGTGTCTGTTGGTAGCCAGCATGGGGCGCACTACAAATCCGCGTACATTGGTACATAGTAGGTTTCTCAGCTACGTAGCAGCAGTAACATGTAATAGGGTATAATAGAGGGGCCACAAGCAAACAAGCAGACACACAACAACCAAAGCAATAGACCACCACAAGGCACATACAACTAGCTAGCTATGTGGCTGGACCTAGGTGCATGCAAGGCAGGCAGTGAGGCAGGCAGTAGGCAGGCAGTAGCAGCTATGATGGCCCTGCCAAACTACCTGCACTGTAATGTAATGAAATGCAACCCACTATTATTTGGGGTTGGTGACCATCAGATAGAAATGCACAGATGCAGCATTGACCATAGCCATGGACGATGTGCATGTTATTGCTATAAGCGTGTGCACAAAAGTTGCAAAGGGCAATTCCACATGCAAATCTGCTTGAACATGCAGTCTCACATGTGCGTGTCAACTGCATTGTGCACGGCTGTTTCAATGAGAGAGGGCCATTCTACACAAGCATGCCGAGTGTACAAGGTATGTGTGCTATTAAGCACACGCATGATATGCACACAATCACTCCAGCATTACATGAACACTAGTATACATCTCACCGCTGTCACCACCGGGCTAATCTACTGCACTTAACTACCAGCTACCAGCCTTCCCCATTAGACATGCATGTACATAGTGTGGTAGGATAGCCAGGTGGTGGAATATATGTGAGGGTGAGTGTGGACTGCTTGCTGTGCCAATGCATACGTGTGATGAATGACACTATGCATGGGCAGTGACGCAGCGCATTATACAGAGAATGCGCAACACGTATGTGTGTACATGCACACGTTTATCATTACCTGCCCACACGGGCTGCTGTGTCAAGAGCCTCTAATTTTTTTACTCTCACAACCACGCACAGTTGACACAGTTGACATGTCCCGCTTTGGCTATAAGAGACAGTAAACCCTCAAGACTGTTAAGATGGTGTGGTCGCCATGCGCGTTACCCTGTCAATATGGTTTTCCAATTGATGCTTAGCAACTGCGCGTGGGTCAGTGTTGTAGGGCAACATGATGGGGGGGGTGCCGATAAGTTTATTGAGAGCGCCGGTGCTTTTAGACGTGGGAAGGTGATAGGTTCTGGAAGCCCGCCTGAAGTAAACCAACACATCAGGGCACATGTAATGCTGCATGTTACATCATTGCAAGCGCGTCCTTGCGCACAGATACCAGGACAAGAAAGTACGGCAACGGCCCATGCATGAGCAGAACACAACAGCAGTACTCTGCGACCATTCCAGACTGTACCCTCATGATAAAGGCTGGCACAGCGCGACCTGTTGTACCTGACTCTCCGCTCGCGTTTCAGCTGAATGTCACCACACAGTTGACCAGCGCGGGCCCCTTTGGAGGTCAGATCCACTTCAAAATGGTAGGTTGGTTCACCAGCCAGATGGGACTCCACAAGGTCACGCAAAGGCAGCATGCCGCGTCCGCAGCAATCATCGTTCCTCGCAATATCATAATCCATGACCCTTATCAAGATGATGTCATACTGAAGCACATCCAGCTCTTGCGTCACCAACGCAAGCTTTGGAAGCGTCTGCCAAGCAGCTATGTTACTGATTGCAATTGGATATGCACACAACATGAAACATGCTGTGGAGCAGTAACTGACCAAGTACTTGCCTTGGGATCCCAGACAGGGTTTAGACACTTGTAGATTGTGGGCGTTTGCTCTGGTATGACCAGCGCAGGACCTTGAAACACTGTGTAAGGATCTGAGGTTCCTTCAACGTCTTTGGCAAGCAAGCTGTAGCCCGAAAGCGACATGAACACTATGTGCCAGCACTCCTCATCAATGGCCGGCTCTTTCGTGTCTCGGGGAGGGTCGACAATGGGAACCTCAAACGTGGCGCAGACAGGTTTATGGTCGCTTGTGACAACGAGTGGAGCTGCTCGGTATAGCAGCTGCTTGACTGGTAAGCTGGATACAGACTTCCACAAGATACGATCACACCATGCTGGCAGTCGTGAAGTCAGGTATCTGCAGCCGTGAGGGAAGTCATCCACCACCTCGTTGCGGTGCACCTGTAGGCGCATGACAGCGCAGTTGAAGCGCAATGACTACGCAGTCTTGAGGAGTTTGCAGCTCGAGACAACTTGCAAAAACAGCTTTCATGTTTGCGGCCATGCTGCTTACCAGAAGGCAGCACACACTGTGCAATCACAACAGACATGCCTCAAAATGCAAGGTTTTTAGCCCTTTATGATGCAGTTGCCGCAGTTCTGACCTTGAAAGTTGGTGCAAAGGTGATGTCGCCTTCCTTGAATCCAGAAAACACTTTTTTCAACTTGATGTCTCTGTGGAGCTCGTCATGAGCGAGCAATCCGCTAAAGCTTCCTTGGTTTATTTGCTCCAGAACCCTGTTGAATTCCTCAGTATTTGGACTTTTAGCACTAGTCTTGCTTTCAAACGATTGTGCAGCCGGCAAGTCCAGGCGATAATTCAGATCGCCCATCCAAAACACATGGTGAAACTGAGTGAGCAGGTCCATGTCCTTCTGCCCAATGCTGATCTCACCAACAATCTCTGCCATGCAACCACATACCATGAGCCACCACCAAGGCTGCAGCACACTACCAGTCCAGGAGCATGCCAAGTCGCAAGGCTCAATGGAAGCAGTTGAGCAGTACAAGTGGAGTCTGCATTTTGCAGCTGCATTCCCACAGTCTGTTTCACCTCGAAAGTTGCTGTTGCGCATGGCGCATTGTCCAGCATGTGCTGCAAAATGCGAGTTAACAAAACAGAGCCAGGTGTCTCCAACCTGCAAACATATGAATCAAAACGGACATGGGACATAAGGTGGACTGAAGGTGTGCGAATGTGCATGCGTGGTGTGTACCTTGAACGCGACTGCCACGCCTCCTTTATTCGAGTACACATGGCCCACACCTGTCGCCTCAGTGCCGCACGTCAACCCACATATCCTGCCCTGCAGATGAACAACCTTACAGCATACTGCAACACCACTCACCACACATCAACTCCTCATCACCCTGCTTTTGCATGGCCCGCACAACTACCATACCTCGGCATCGTCACGGACAAAAGCCAATAATCGCATCTGGCCAAGTGACTGCGATGTCAGCAACCGATAGCGTGGTCCTAGGTGCTGCTTAAAGTGCTGTTGCCAATCTTCATCACAACTCGAGTATGGTGAGCGTGCTGAGTACTGACACTCTTGTGCACCGACAACCACAATATGGTTTGATTCGTCCTGAGGGATCCAGCTAGAAAGGTCTGCAGGCTGTGCACAGAGTCCATTACTGCATGCTTCGACGCCAGACTACTCGGCAATTGGTCAGCCACTTGCAGTAGACCAGGGCGAACGGCATTGCACGCTATAACAATCATTCTATACTTGTGCACATCACTCGCTTGAACAACAACAAAAGACATTGCATCATGCCGACAGGTGTTGTGTTCGATCTGTGCTTGAAGTGGGAAACAATTGACAATCACACGCATGGCACAAGCAGTGCAAAAGAGCACTGCCTGCAAACAATGCAACGTACTGGAGGGGCGTTGCCAACGTTCCACGTGCCAATAAACACTTTAACATTGTGCTCGATGTCTACGCGCAACAGCGCAACCTCAATCTGGACCTGTCATATGCACCGAGCACAGAGTCAGAGCGCATAAAGCCAAAGCGTAGCAAACAGAGCAAATTATACCTCTCCTGCACGTTCCTTCTTGCCGGACTTGTTATACAGAGGGTACCATGCTGGTTCTAGGGCATGAGCTCCTGCAGTCCATGTAATTTATGCAGGAACGTCAAAACTTGTCTCAGTTGTGAGACGCAATGTGCAAGCTGTAAAGGTCAATTGCTGCGGCAATGACTGCACACACCGCTTCGCACAGCAAAACACATTTGCCTGCAATAAGAAACACACCTTGTAGCAATCGCCGCACCGGTATTGACTCACAGCGCCCTAAAAATACTTTACGTATACGAATGTGTTTGCTGTACACCCTTAGCCCAACATCCACTGCCTGCTGCAAGGTCCAATCAGAATCAACACACTGCCAATAACACACTTATCAAGTTCGCACCTCGGATGGAGTAACTGGAAACTCAAACGCTTCATGCCACACTGGAGAACTGGTGCCCCATTTCTGCAATGAGCTGCAAACATCAATTAATGCTGTAGGCATGTTGTACGGCATGCATGCAACCAACTGACTCATGCATGCATGCGGCATAGCCATGTACCGTGCTGGTGGTCTGGTTGTCTGAGCCAATAAGCACTTTTACTTGGGGAGCAACTTCGCCAACACTAAGCTTATACTTCAACCCTCTGGCTTGTAACACATTGATGCGCAACCGCCAACTGCCACGTTTGCTTGCGGCAGGAGAGGCTGAAAATGATGATGATGGAGTGGAGCCCTGAAATAAAGTCGTGAACAGTTGTTAGTCGTGCACATGCATGTGACATTGGTGCGGTCACAGTGATAGTAGTAGATGTGAACACAGTGCAAGCTTACACGACACAACAATTGTCAGTGAGATTGCACAAGTAACAACGCTGCCAAAGGCACACAAAGGCCATGGAGATTGCGCAGTGGCTAACTACCATGCAACCTTGCAAACAGATGCTGCGAGCACGCAACTACAACGGACTTCTGAGATTAATGTACAAACATGCAATCGAGCACAACCGTCAGGCAACGGGCATTAAGTCAGTGGCAAGATTCAGTGCTACAACTTGCTTCCAACCAGCATCAACCCGCACGCTGCTTGACCTGGCAACCGACTGTACCAAACTAGCTGCTACCTGTCCGCTTCCCAGCGAATGCTCCTCCGACGCTGAAGCACCGACCATCACACCGCAACAGCGGCACTCACAGCGGCTAACGCTCCATCAATGCTAGCTGCTGTCCAACCGGGACCACCTGCTGCAGCTGCACCGCTTCAAAACCAGCTTCTTAGCTTCAACCCGCGAGCCTCGTTCCTCCAAGCAGGTTACCAAGAACAAACCTGTCTCTTCAGTCCTTTGGCTACTGCATATCAGCTTTTAGAAAGCCACCACGCCACCAAGACTGCTCCCGTCGACCAGCAGCAGGTTGCAATGAGAGATTGCTGTGCATGACGGGCCTCTGTCTCTTCCCCAAACTCGTCTCCTCCCTGCTCGTTTTCGTCCGCCACGACCACCGCCACCACAACAGCCGGAGCAAGCAGCGTAGCTTCCACGTGTCAAGCAGCTGCTTGCCTGCATGTTGCTTGCTTTCGCGACTTGCCTTTTTCAAGTGCAGCGTTGCAGCACCGACGCGGTGCACCAACGCTGGTGCCTGAATTCCCTTCTGGTCTGCTGTAGCTCGGCACGGCAGCAGCGTCAGAGGTGCCGTTGTTGCTGCAGCAGACAGAGCGTTTTCGTTACGTCGCCTCAGCTCGGCTGTCACGTACTCTCACTGCTCACTCCCCACATAACCCACAGGACCGGACTGATTCACTAATACATTGATTCATTAGTTCATAGCTCCCGATGCAGCGCGCTGGTTGGATTCGTCACTGACTCACTCGCCCTGTCGCCTACCGAGTTTACGCCAGTAGCCAAAACCCTAACCCGACCGGCTCATGCGTTAATAAGGCCTCCTGGTTACCTGGTTCGTTCGCAATAAGATTCCCCAGCGTACCCCAGCGCTACCGTCTGTACTAGCATATGACGTGCGTTATGTGGGTAGCTTCAAAGCTCACGTCACGTCGCCATTTTTATCTGAGGCACTGTTATGGTGCTTGCAGGCTGGCTGGTGGTTGACGGCAAGACGGAGGGAGTCAGCGGCAGGAGGGTTGTCGTCGTTGGCGGTGGTGGCGCCGGGTGAGGCCTTGGTCAACTGGTCGTTGACAGCGTTGCCGATTGCTGCTCTGTGAAGGCTGCTCATCTGCCCGTGCCGGTATGATGATGGCATGCTGGTGGTGGTGTGCATGGTGACGTCGCTTGTGCAGAAAAGGACGTGTGGGTGCAGCGTTGCCTTGTAACTTTGCCCGCGAGCTTGCAGCGATTTGTTCTTGGCAAGACTGTCAAGCTGTGGCCAGTGTTGTACACAGACAAATGTGACTTGACCTTGTCTGCAGCTTGGCTTCCGCACGTAGGTTGCGCATCAGCGTAGGAGGGCTAGGCTACTATTCTTGTGTGCCATGTTGCGGCAGAGGAAGTGTGGTCCACAGTTGCATTGTGCAGCAGCAATAGCTGTATGCCTTTCCCAGTCTTTGTTGTTTTTGCTAGCTGCAGCATCCCTATTAATGACAATGCCATCGCTGTGCAAAGTGGTTCTTGTCAACATTGCTTTATCGTAGCATCGCCTATACACTCACATACTTCGGCACAACATCTCTACACTGCAGGCAACATGGCATCCACAGCGGTCGCAGCAAAGACGCTCACAGTGGCTGGTCAGGCTGTCACCAGCCAGCAGTCAGCAGCAGTCAGCCGCTCAGCGCCCTCCCAGGCATCCCGCAGTGATGTGCGCCAGGCATTGTCTGCGCGTGCGATGGGCGCTTCGAAGTCACAATTCTCTGGAAGCTGGCTGCAGACCAAGAGCCGCCCTGCAAAGGCACAGTGGGCCGCCACCCACATTGTCTCCGCTGCTGTCGAGGCTTATCCCCAGGGTGAGGTCGACAAGGCGCTCGAGTACTTGGAGAGGATGAGAACATTCCCCAAGTAAGTTATATGAGTTTCACAGGCGACCATTGCATGCATGTGTGGCACTGGAGTTACCCTTGTTGACATGCATATCAGTGGTGTTACGACGCGCATTGCCTGATTGTCTTTCCTGTGGTCTGCGCAGCAACTATTACTCGCCCATTACACTGAATCTTGGAAGGGTGTTCTCGAATACAAACAAGTCCATCCCTGCCAGCCTGGGCAGCAAGGACTTCAGTGTCGACTTCTCTACCCTCTCGGTAAGTTCTCGGTAAGAGATGTTTTTGCTGTCCTGTAAATTGAATGTTTTCACTTGCTTGCTTGAACATATATAGGCATGCAGCTTCTTAGTGTCACAGGGCGATACCATCATTAAGCAGTATGACAAAAAGTATCTTTCATGGGATCTTGCACTCATGATGCCATGTTCGTGACAGACGGAGAAGGCCCCACCACTGATCATTGAGGATGCGCTTCGCATTGAGGGCATCCGCATCTACAGGAAAACCCAGCGCGATGTGTCTTTGCCTCAGATCCGCCAGTCATATGGCAACCCCAACCTTGTTGAGCAGGTAAGTAGTCTGTTGCAATTCCCCACCAAGAGATTGAAAAATTGCTTGCTTACTAGCATTGCTTTGCTTACATCCTACACGTTATCAGTTGTGTCGCAAAGCTGATTGTGGCATGCACTTGCAGGAAAACAAGATCTGGTGGCTGACACATTGCCAGGCGCTCCGGGACGGTGACAAGGCAAACAAGGTGCTTGTGATCGATGGCATTGAGGAGGAGTACAGCGGTTTGACGGTAGGTGCACATCACATTGCATTTAACCGAAAGTGTTTGTAAACATTATCAGGCAGGGCACTAAGCTAGTGTGCAGAACATGGGCTTGCATTGCTTGACATTGGCTCTTATCGCCTTGCTGGCAGGTGCTCTTCAACGAATACCGTGACGAGCTAATGTACTTCACCAAGGACTCTTTGTATGACACTGCTGAAGGCGGACAGATCTCCGCCACCCCAGATGCTGAGGGTCTGAAGGGCTACTGGTAAGCCAACCGCATGTATGTATCCATCCTATCCACTGTCCATGACTGGTTGTGATGTATCATCCATGTCTCAAGTCCACCAGCTGGTCATGAAGGAACTCTGTAGTGCCTGCAAGCAATGGTCTATTGTTCCCAAGGCACAGTGCAAGTGTTGCACTGCTAATGCATGCTTCTGTGCGATTAGGTTTGGGCGCCAGAAGGGAAACACTTACGAGTCCAGCTGGTGGGCTATGCTTGCCAACCCCCGTGTCAGGATGACATGGCCACGTGTTACCTTCAGCGGCGAGGATGTGTCCTTTGACTGGGTAAGTGCCTAGTTGTTGCAGAGAGTCGACTTATGAAGGTGTATGGTCTTACCATCCGCTTCAACAGGTTTGCTTCGACATCAACACCAATGAGATGACGGCGTATGGTGATGTGGTCTGGATCCGTACTGGTGACCGCGGCGCGTGCTACAAGAAGTACGAGCACCTGTACTTCCTTCGTGACGTGTACAAGACCTTCTTCGACAACTACTTCAAGGATGGAGCCTCAAGTGGCAGCAGCAAGGGAGCCTTCGTTCCGGACAACAAGGGCATTGTAAAAGCTGTCGGCGAGCGCAAGGGCAAAATTGCCTGCCTCATTGAAGAGCACTTCGACCCCTTTGAGTTCCGCTCTTACAACGAGTACTACCCCAAGAACGGCTATGACATGGAGTACCTGACATACCTGTGGGGTGCCGACAGCGTGCGCTACACGTCCAACCCAACAGACGGTAAGATTGAGGAGGACGTGACGGTGACCAAGTGCGTGACCAAGGTGAAGCCCAAGGACTACGCTGGCATCCTGGTCATCGGCGCGTACGCCATGGACCGCCTGCGCTACCAGAGCAAGGTGTGGAAGGGCAAGAAGAACGATGCGCCCGGTGTGGAGTTTGTCCGCCAGACCATGCGCGACAATGTGCCCATTGGCAACATCTGCCACTCTATCTGGATCTTCTGCGCCGCGCCTGAGCTGCTCAAGGGCAAGAAGGTCACTTGCGCGCACAACCTCGTGTGTGATGTTGAGGGTGCTGGCGCGGAGATTGTTTACGAGGGTGAGGGCACGGCCGAGCTCGTCATTGACGGCAATCTCATCTGCGGTAAGCATCCCGGCATGGTCGAGGACTTCAACGTCGCCTTCATTGGTGAGGTGGAGAAGGCGCATGTGCGCACCCCTGTCACTGTCTAAGTTCCTGCCGCGCGTATGGTATGGTATGACCCTCAATCCCCGTAATATATCCACGGTGCTGCGAGCTGTGAGCGCAGTTTGGGCAGGCAGGGCTGGTCTCTGCTGATATATGTCATTAGGTGCCTGACTTTGCACTGTTAGCTTTTTGGAGGCATTTGTGTAAGTAGTGGATGTGTACAGTTGACGCTGTGGGCAGCCTCTACATATTGATTAAACACTCTGCTGTGATGGACCTGAATACCACATCAATGGTCCCACTTCTTTCCATGCATGACTATGATTGGGCTCGTAATGCCGCGCGAAGCTTGGTTGCTGGTTTGCAGTGTAGCAAATGTGAACAGCAAAAGTCGCTGCGTGGCATCCTTCCTAAACAAGCTGTGCAATTGTCAATGTCCTAAGGTCGTGAATTGACAAGTGCGGTTGCAATTGCAACCAACAACGCTCTACAGTTATGCGGAGTGCTGGCACCCACAGAAGAATTGTTGGATGCCTTTCTTTCAGCAACACGGTCACACAAGCATACGCACGCCGCATTGTATGTACAGTATATACTAGCGTCCTTGCCTATCACAGCACAAACATAATGCTAGCAATACCAGCCGTTCGTGCTCTCCGACGACATCGCCAGCACCGCATCCTCCTCCGCCAATGGAGCCGTCGCGTGCACTCCCGTCCAGCCCGGCTCGGCCGCCACGACAGCAGCTCCCCACTCCAGCAATGCGAGGCTCTGTACGCGTTGCAGTGCGCACAAGATGCGCTGCCTGTACAGGGCCAGGAAACCCGCCCGCCGGTTGTGCAACAAGAGCCAAGGCAAATCAGCAGCCTTACAAGGGACTGTACGTGTCGGCACTCAGCATGCGTGCTCAAGCATGCAGCGCTAAGTTGATCAGCACCTCAAGTGTGATGCACTGAGTCTTAAGCACAACGAGTGAAGGATAACAACACTTGACTAGCCAGTGAAACTTCGAACATGTCTACCAGCAATCTACCAACAAGCCACTTTGCATCTAGAAGCAGTAACTACCTACACTTGACAGGTGACACCACCCAGCTTAGCCCTACTGATTGCCTGCAGGTGGCGTGCCAGCAGCCCTGTCGTCGTTGTTCTTGTAGTCGTCCCAGCCTCGGACCCACTCGCGTCCAGGCGGAGCGCGCGCAGAAGTGGTGGCGTGGGCGCGTAGGTGTGAGCCGACATGGTCCCGCAGCGCTGCAAAGGCCTCATTGTTCACAAGACGGGGGTCGGGCTCCGCCTGCCCCGTGAGCATACGCCACAGGTCAGGGTTCTCCTCGCCAAGCAGCTCCTCGTAAGCGTCCAGCGCAGATGCAGACATCCCGGAAGCATGGTCAGCAGCCCAACGACCCATCACCAGGTCCAGCTCAAGCAAACCACGCTGCCTGTGGTTTTGTATGTCAGCGACAATCGGTGACTGATGTGTGCTACGTGACCATATACAATTGTAACCTTGCATGTATGCGTATACGTGTGTTTGTGCGTGGATGTGCACGAGCGTGCTTGTATGTACATGTGTGCGCTCACGCTTAAGTGTGTGTGCGCGTGTGTGTGGCAGGATGTTATGCTTTTCTGCCTTTTCGCAACATGCATAATGAGTTCAGTGAGCAGCGACTGAATACCTCTGTGGAAATGGCACCTGCACCTAAATGCTGTGATGGAAGCTTGAATTACGAGTGTAGACACACGCAACCAGGATGATACTGGTGATGCTCACCGGCTGCGGTAAAGCAGGCGAGATATCCTCCGCTCGCGGGCCGACTTCTCCTCGCTGCAGCTGGCTTCAGCGGCAAAGCTGCACATGCAACACGCAGATGCACTTCTTCATCACCTCATCAACTTGATCATTGCATTCGACAAGTCATCTAGTCAGTAGCATATGTCTCTGCTAGACTAGCATAGCGCCATGGGCATGAATCTCATTCTTACCCACCCCTTCCCCTTTCATACCTTCGGCGGCCGGACGTCGACGCCGCGGAAAGCACTGACGCTGATGGTAGCGGCAATGAGTTAAGAGATGACAACGAGCACCGCAGCGCCCTGGCGCATGCCCTCCCCCCCACCGCCGCCGCCATGTTGGCCACCGCTTCGCCACGTCAATACAAGCTGCAACAAGCTGCGTGTCATCAGCGTCACAGATGAGAAATCACGCTTCAAGTGAACATCAAGCAGCTGGTGGATATACAGCAGGGCTCTGGTATCCGGCTGGTTACTCTGCAAAGCGGATGTCAACAATTCGGCGGCGGCGGCGGCGGCGGTGCTGAGGGGTAGGAGCAGAGAAGTTGGGCTTGGGTGCGTGCGTGCGTGCGTGACATGCGGCCTCTGGAGGAGGCAGAGGCGAAGGCGGTATTCGAGAAGCTGCACAAGTACCTGGGCAACAATGTGCGGCGGCTGGTTGAGCGCAAGGACGAGCCGCACTGCCTGAGGCTGCACAAGCAGCGGGTGTACTATGTCAAAGAGGTATAATTTCATCTGTGGGAGTAAAATTCAATTTGTCGTATTGATCCACAGGGAGAGAGCGGATGACTGCGTGCAGCTGCCTTGTATGTTTCTGTAAGCATTGTTTACGACCTGCCATGTTCCTAACAAAATGACATGCAACAACACAATTAGTGTAGCGTGATCGGTGTTGTGATTGGTGGCTGTCGTGATTGATGCCGTTTTTACATGTTTTCATGGCATAGTGCTTCGATTCCTGCCATAGCAAGCATTGGTAGACAGTTGCACCCACACGCGCACACAACAGATATATGCTATGTTTGTTTTCTTCATCATTCAATCTATGCGCGTGCTCTTCACCACGATTGAGGGTGTGCAGTCGTTGATGCGGAGGGCGACAAACGTTGCGCGCGACCATCTCGTTGCACTTGGGACTTGCATCGGCAAGTTTACGAAAAGCGGGAAGTTCCGCCTTACCGTCACCGCGCTCAATGTCCTTGCCCAACACGCCACCCACAAGGTTGTTGTCGTCGCTGTTGTCGTTGTTGTTGTTGTTGTTGTTGTTGTTAGCAGTAACTTGAGACACACATGGATACGTGGCTCTGATGTCATGTGATCATGCTCTTGCGCACAGGTTTGGGTGAAGCCCTCGGCCGAGATGTCCTTTCTTTACGGCAACCACGTGCTCAAGTCCGGCTTGGGCCGCATCACTGAGAACACTCCCGCCTATCAGGTGAGAGGCGTGCAGCGTGCAGCAGCAATCATCACTTTCATGAGCACCAGCAACAAAGCAGTGGTTTGTGAGGGCTGTTCATGACACCCCTCCAAACGCATTGGCTTGTGCGCACAGGGTGTTGTGGTGTACTCGATGTCCGACATTCCCCTCGGTTTTGGCATTGCTGCAAAATCCACTCAGGATTGCAGGAAGCTTGACCCCAACGGCATCGTCGCGCTGCATCAAGCCGACGTCGGTCAGTTATAGTGCTGTTGGTTTGCAGTTGAATGCGATTGCCTGTTGCTGTGCAGACTCTCAACTTTGTGTGTTGACATGTTTGTTACAGGGGAATACTTGAGGATGGAGGACGACTTGTAGTCGCTCAGTTTGTAGTCTAATAGCTGCTAGTAGTATGTTTCTTTCTTGCAGTATTGTTATGTGGGTTGTAGCTGTAGGCCTAGACATTGTTGGCCTGTGCTGGCGCTTCACTTGTGTGGACACACCGTCAAACGTGAACGGCTGTTATACAGGGCTTGAAGGTGTTATTGTGCAGGTGCAAATTGTGTTTCTGGTATATGATGTATGACGACACAATATGAGCAGTGTGTAGTACAAATCTAGCACGGTTGTAATACCTCATGAGTCCCTCATGCATGATACAAACTGTTTGGCACTGTATGGTCCCTCTGGGTTGTGTGGGTGCGTGCTTGTGTGGGTACGTGTGTGCACGCACTGGCGTGCGCCAGCCCTTTCCATAAGGCATCTGTTGCTACACGTACACTTTTGAAGGTTGTTGCGATCTCTGCACCACACCATACCAATGGCAACTACAACAATGAACGGGCTGCACTGCACATCATGACCGACCGCACTGCACAGCACAACAAACCGCAATGCATGCACATGTGACAAGCTGGAAACCTAGGCAGCTCCCGCACAGAACCATGCATCAACGCTCTACAAGAGGCAGGCAGTCCAGCGTCACCTGCTGCGTGCCCTGCTGTCGTCGTCAGTCCGTCAATGCCACCCTGCCGTCGCTGCTTGCACTCAGTTGCATTAGGCTTCTACCCAGCCCTCTGGTGTATAGATATATACTTGGCTGCTTGCTGGCTGGCTTGGTTTGGTTTGAGTGTAACAATGCATCCGCATGATGGCGTATGTGTGGCAGCTAATTAGATAGATACGTATTCATGTGAAACGAGGTGTGAAGTAGTAGTATATCAGAAGTCAAACAGTGTGTGCTCGCGAGGTGCACACATTGCAAGCGCGCACAGCACCAGCACACGTGCAAAGTCATGCTCGTAGTTGCCTCTGATGCAGCAAGGACCCGTAGCTCCGTGCGCCATGCAAGTCGATCATGTCTATACAAGGGCGGCCCTATCAGAGGCAATCTGAGAGTGTTGAACGGTACATCCATCAAACGGTGCTCATGCTGGCCAGCGCCGCAGCCAATAAGGCCATAAGCTCCTTGCTGTCACAATGTCTCGAACCACTTGTGCGCTTTGTGCAACCACCAATAGCATCCCTTCTGCCGCATCTGCTGAGAGTCCTCACAGCTTGCCTCGCACTGCCACAGACCCAATCCCTTTAGCGCTTGTCTCCGGGCACCGACCTCCGCAATCATGGGTTCTGATGTGGCCTGAGTGGTGTTGCAACTGCTACTGTAAAGCTGTGCTGATGCTTCCCCTCAGTTGCTGTTGGCATGCGTCCAGGTCATGCCCAATTAAGCATTGACATGCGCCTACATGGGGTGGAGGCAGCAGGCATTGTCACTTTGGCAATGGTGATGGCCAGGCCACAATCGCGCAGTTACTCGGCATTGTGCTCTTGCAACGCGTCGCGACACGAGATTATTTTTTCCAGGGTTTGTTTGCAGCCACCGTCATGCCTCGCATGCAGTGCATTCATTGCTTGGGGCGGCACTGCATCAGCCGGGTGCTGAAATCGGCGCAGCAGTGCAGTTGGTCAACTGTTCTCTCAGCGACGCAATGTGCTGTATCAACCGCTGGTTTCTAAGCATTGCTTCCTGCACCTCCTGCAAACAGTGGAAATCGAGTCTAAACTAGATCTTCTGAACAGGAGAGGCAGGAAAGGCAACTGATCAAGCGAACAACTTACTTCCCACTTAGCAGACTCGCAATGCTGGTTGCTCAACATGTCGGCCACCTTCGCCTGCTGCGGACTTGCTTGCTCAACTGCGTACCCAGATATTGCAAGAGGTTGCAGTTGGTTTGCAGGATGTACTATTTCAAGTTGTTCAGATAGCATGTGACTGGTACAGCTGGCACAACATGCAGCTTTCACACAGCCAGCATTTAGTTGTGACAATAACGCTTTCGAGTTCCTCGCAGACATTCACGCCAACGTCCGTCTCTGTGTGGGTTGCGGACCACCTTCCTTGGCTAAGACAAGCTAGGCTAATAAATCGCCCTCTAGCTGTGAACTGGCTGTCAAACCCAAGAAGTTCACACTGTGAATTGCTTGAGTTCAACAGCCAATTCACAAGAAAACAGTGACGGACTTGGTTCCTTCTTCACTGCGTAATGATACCCATGTGCATGCATGATGACACAGCACCACGACCACCATGATAGACACCGAGGTAAAGGAAACCCACTTGCTGTGGCGGCGGGCTGCAGCTGGCGGACTGTGCGCACTTCCGACTGCGACGTGAGGAACAGCACCAGCAGCACAAGCGCCAGCGCCATCCCCCGAGACATGAGCTCCCTTCTCCCCCAACAGCCAATACAACCCCCTGACTTTCGGCAGTTCGCTGTATACAACTACCCCTTGCTGGACGCCAGTTTATGCTACTCTCTCTCTCTCTCCCCTCCCCGAACCTTCCTCCCGCACACCGACAACCCTGCCAGCGCCGCTACCAGCGCCGACAACGGCGAGGACGTCGCTAGCAACGACAACGCCAAGAGTGTCCTCGGGAAAAACCATCGAGGCTTAAGCCTGCCTAACTCGATTTGAGAGGGAGCGCGCAAGCGTTTGTTACTTCCTGAATTTGTGGCGGGTTTATTGGGATATACATGATAATTGCTAGCGCTTCTGTTTCATAGAACGTTTTCCTGCGTAATTGCAGGGGCTGGATAAACGCGTGGCGGCAGCGGCGGCGGTGGCGACGGCGGCGGCGGGGTCAAGCTTTCTGTGCATGGTTGGTTTGTTGCTGTCTCTCAGTGATTGATCCACACATACGCTGTTCTGGCAGTGGCAGGAGGCCTTTAAGAAAGGTGGGCGGCAGGCAAGGTTGTTACGCAGCAAAGCGGGGTTGCCTGGCTGCCTCTCTGTAGTCGAAGGGGTTGTGGTTTGGGCGTTTGACAGCGTTACCTTATGCCGGTGAGCCTGTAACAGGCAACGGTACAAAGCAGTGCGCATTGCGCCAGCAGCGGCGTGTGGTGATGTTGACAGCTCCCAAGCACCCGTGCTGGTGCTAGGAGTTCTGCGTTGCTGAACAGCTGCGCTTGACTTAACTAGCTGCATTGCTTTTGGTTCTTTGTAGCAAACGACATCAGACTAGCTTGGACTTCAAACGGCCTGATTTTTTTTAGCTCGACAGTAACACACAGCTGGCTTTCAGCTCAGCTTGTGTCTTGGTGATTGTGACGCCTGTGAGGCCTCATCATTAATCAGCAGCCATGTCGAGGGCGCTGCAGCTGGGCGTCGTGCTGGTGCTGCTCTTCATGACGATGCAAAGTGAGCTGCGGCCGCCCGTGCACAGGGAGGCGGTTTACCAACAGCAGGACCAGCTTGGTGACCAGCAGCAGCAGCAGCAGCAGCAGCTGGTGTCTCGCCTTACACCGCCCTCCGCCGTTCTGCCGCATTCCAAGTTCGCAGTGGCCGTGGCTGCAAGGGCGCAGAAGCTCGACAGACTGGAGGTGAACACGGGCAAATGCTCTCCATTCTACGCATGCGCGTGCGTGTGATGTCATTCACAATCTCTCTGCTGCTTGCACATGCGTGCTCCCGCTCAGCGGCTGCGAGTATCACTGCATCGTCATTCTTCACGCGGTAGTAAGAGAAATACGCAAAGAACAAGACCTTAGATGCAGATGGCGCCTTGGCTGTTGCTTCAAAGCTCGGGTGCTGGCCTGATAACAGTCCATACGTTATAGTACTCTGCTGTTTTCGCATGTTATTCCACTCGGTCCACAGACAGGATATCAAACCCACCGCTATGCACTATGCCGCAATGCTGAACAGTCTTGCTATGCATCTTGCCTCAGTATTATGGGGAGGGTTTGCGTTTTGGCCAGGAATGGCATCATGCTCTGTGTTCACACAGGCATAAGTGTCTGCATTGCAAACTTGGCGTGGAGTTTTCTTTGATACTGATGATGTTGGCAGGCACGTGCAAAGCACTGCGAAGGTGTGAAGCAGGAGTTGCTGACGGGTCTAGTGGAGGAGACAGTTCAGCTGGAAGCTGAGGTGCGCGCGCTTGAGCGGCAGCTGGCGTCATGTGGAATTTTAGTATTGAGCTACCTCCCGCCACCGCAAGCCATGCAGCCGATGAACACTTCTGTCAATCTAACAACAACAACCATGACAGCGATGCCAACAACAACGACAACACCAACGGACGCACAGCAAGCGGCCAAGCAGCAAGGCCGTGTTCAGGAGCTCTTTGTGGATGGTGTCCAAAGCCAGGAGTTCGATGACTGAGCAATTGCACGACCGGCGGATGCATGGCAAACGGTCTAACTCCCGGGTTGAGTTCTCATTACGTTCAGAATCAGTTACGGGTGAGACTTGCGGCTGTATCGTGATGGGTGGTCGGGCCAATCATATGACATCATGTGGCGTGATCTAGCATATTGCTTAGCATAAAGATTGCAACGGTTGTGAACCCACGTTGTTGTAGTATTGACATGTCTTGCTTGTGGTGTCCTGCGCAGGCTCAAGATGGCAATGACGCCGTGTGCGCCTTCACTTGCTGAAGTCCTGCAGTCATGCTGAAGACAAGTTGTGTGGGGCTGACCGCAGTACACTGCGTGGAGGATGCAATCAACAGCTATGCTGCTGTTAGCACTGCAATGTCCAGGCTTTGCTCCCTCAGTCCGCCCCACCTCATTGCCCCTCGCCAAACCTCATCGTCGTCAACAAGGTCATGCTTGGCGCGATGCTTGCACATTGGGTCCACCAGCAGTGCTTGCAAACAACCAGTGGGGTACCAATTTTCACTGTGTGCCAAGGTGTATCGGCGTTATCAAATCTGGCATTGTGCGGCCGCGCATAACTGCCCAGGTAAACCCAGCAGGACAAGTAGTAGTCCACAGCATAACAACGAATAGTTGTGTAGAAGACCTTGGCGATGATGTGGTTCTTGTCATTCACCAGCATTGGAGTGGGCGCATGTTTAACCGGACACAGTTGGCAGGCAGTTTATGTGACTGGTCGCGTTGTGACTGTGAGGACCATGTGACTTTAAACTTTGTTGGGCAAGAGTACAATCTGTTCGGCGGCACACCATGCATACTGGCACAGCAGCATACCCCTTTTGTACAGTACCTTGCAGTACTGCCTGCAAACAAGTAGCATCTCAATCATGCAGTGATTGGTTGACTTTGTTGTCTAGCAGTATCCAGTGTCAAAACTGGATACGTTCTCCATGTGCCTAGCCACAATGCCTCGTGCGTAGACGGCACCATAATGGCAGGTGGATGTTCCCTCTATCTCCTTGTTGAATCAAAAACTCTAACACCACAGGTGTCTAATAGACAGCATCATGACATAACGCAATGCAAAGGTTTTCGCCAGCAATGTCCACACCATATGTTGTTGCAGATAGCAAGTCTGATGGTGCTTCATATAGTAGATTTGCGGGCCTCTCGCAATGAGTACTCCTATCACTGTACTACAGACACATCTGTGCACACAATGTGTGGTTTGTTCCGTTGTCGCATTGGCTTGATATTTCCCAACACTTAGTGGAGTCTTTCAACAACTGCACATGGAACTAAGCACTATGGCCGCAAGTTCACAATGCACTAACAAGTGTACAAAATATAGGATGCAAGGATTGTGGCATGCATGAGAGTGTCACAGTCACGCAAACAATCAGCACACTACACCATGACTCGTAAAGTGCAAGTGCTACATTGCACATTTCATACAAGAAGTGGTTGTGAGACACAGCAGGGTACAAAGCAAACACGGCACATCTACATCATAGCGCTAGCTGCTGGCTGCGCATACACCACACATCCAGCTTGTTGAGCGAAGGATTATTAATTGCCCCCAAGCGCCGGGGATCAATGAGTCCACAGACTACATCTCAACCTCGACATGATGTGCCTTCAAGTAAGGTTTATGACCATTTGCATCTTATTCCACTTCACTGCCTCATTCAAGCACCGTAGTCAAATCAGCCGGCCTTCCAACATGCAACGCACATAATTCATGTGGAACACCTTGCAACCATCACACAAAGCACACATGCAACTCTCATACACAGTTGGTGCTGATATAGGCATGCATTAGTACACAAAATTAGCCGCATTTCCATGCATTCAACTTGTACTTCAGTTCAGCTCCATGCAAAAAAAACCTTAACGGCCAACGACCGGCGTCAGCCGTTCGATAAGTACATGCAAGAAAGGCTCATAGCGCCAGCTGTTGCGTAAGGCAAGTGCATTAGCAGTACAAGTTTTGTTTGCCAAACGATGCGGGACGCAAAAGCGCTTTTGTGCATGGTGAAAGCTGTACTCGACCGTATGTGCGGCTTGGTGGACAAAGTGTTTGCCAAGGTGCACTCTCTCCATGGAGGACACACCTCCATATCAATGTCCCCCAAGGGAGAAGTCAACCACAGATGGGTTTGTGGCAGTACTATCATTTTTACGGAGGGCACAACACGCACTTTTACTGCTGTGCAATTACATGCCTTGCTCAAGTTTCCATTGGCCAACTTGTTCGTGCAAACAAGTGCAGACAGCGTGTACAAACAACGGAGTGAAATTCTTATGAGGACTTCAGCAGGGGTTTACTTAGCAAATAACACGCTGTTTACTTATGAGCTAGACTTCATCGAAAGTCTGAAGGCATACGGTGAGTTAATGCTGTTGCAGCGCTTTGCTCCGTGCATTCTGCGCTATGTGGATAATCTATTTGCGGCTCGAGTGCCTGAGTTCCAGCAGGCATTGTACTTGTCACCCACAGCGCTAGCAGGGGGCATTTACCCACAGGCAATGCTCAAGAGACGGACAACTAAGTAATAACGCCACAATGGCCGCATAGCACTCTTCGTGCTTTTGTGGCCTAGTGGTTTGCTACATTGGTCTCGGAGCTTGAGACCCAAAAGGTCCTGAGGTCGAAACTGCCTGGCGGCAGGTCAAGACGGATTTTTGCGGTCGTTGTTCGATCAAAGGGGTCGCGTGCGCCTGGTTAGGGCAGTACCGCGCGACTTGCCGGACGGTAGTCGGTCATTCCGACGCGTCGCGCTTGATACCACGCGACTTTGCCTGTTGGCGATTGACAGTCGGTCCCATATGCGCAATGCGCGCTGCGAATGCTCAGTGATGATTGCAAGATCGCTTCCATTGCTCAGTGACGAGATGCCCTATAAAAACTCACATCCAATGAGGACATTAAACACCTAAGTGGGGGGGAATGTCACGGACAGCTAAATAATAACGCAACAATGGCTGCAAAACACACTTCGTGCTTTTGTGGCCTAGTGGTTTATTACAGCTCACTGTTGTTCAATCTGCCACTAGTGCTGGTGTGCCTTTCTTGGATTTATGCGTCTTTTAACGAACGACATGGGCCTTTGCACAAAGGTGTACATCAAGCGACGTAACCTGGCCTATGTAGACATCCCCGTGCGAAGGGCACCTCACCCTCATTCCAACATTGCACAAACAACCAAACATGGAGTGGTCATGTCGCAGTGCATTCGCTTCTGACGCATTTGCACATACCGCTCCCAATCTCGATCATAGATGGTGCTGTTGTTGGGGGACATGATCCGAGATGGCCATAAAAAAAAAGCAGTTGTTGCGACGGTTGCGTGGGAAGCTGTGGAGTATGCAAGGCATGGCATATGACACAAACCATAAGCAATTTGACAACATGGTGGTGCACAGGTTGGAGAAGGCGGCGATCCGACCAGCACAGGGTGACGGATGTCAGCCAACATTCCAACAAGCAGCACACAACAACGACAATAGTAAGTATGGGTAAGTGATGGGTAAGTGAGTGTGGGGAGCAGATTCACTGGCCACATGTATGTTGAGTCAATGCACAGCTCGCAGCAATTCCATGTGCATTGCGAAAATGCCCAGCTATGCGCGTCCCTGCTGAATTCGCAAAGCGCGTTTTAACTACTAACCCTAATTACTTCCTGTTGTGAGTGACTGACGCGCAGGGGATAAGAGCGCGGGCAGCCGCTCAAACCCTTGGGGGCATTAGCAGTCGTGCAGTCGTCGTCGTCGTGGGTGGCGGCGGCGGTGGATGGCTAACTTCTCCCTTCTTCTCCCCCGCGATGCTCTGCAGGTGCTTCCTTTGCTGCTTGCCCTTCCCCCTTCCCTCTGCCCACACTCCTCCCCAGGTCTATAGCTAGTGCACTTAGGTATGGCTTAGTGAGCCCCCCACACCCCACTATTTTTGTCTTGCTTGTGCTGTAGAATCAAGCTTTGCGATGTTGTGCTTGCTTGCTTGACTCATTGACCCCAATCCATCTGTTGTACTATGCACTGCTGCTGTGCATGCCAAGCTTCACATATCGGAGGTATGTGTAACTGAGAGCGGCTTTTTTGAAAAGAAAATCTGGGGCTGTGCATATGGTAAGACCTTTGCAATGTGAGTGTTGACAACAAGCACTGTTGATGTGTGAATGTCACTTGGAACAAGCACAAAATGTATTAACACACACATCGCCATTGTGTACAGGTAACTACGCATGCATGTTGACTAACGGGGCAAGGGCTTAGCGAAGGTAGCTTCCTAGTATGTATAGGTAGCCCGGTGGTGTAACAAGTTGTTGTTTGCTGGCGTGTGCGAGTGCGCTTGTGTTTGCATGTGTCATGCATGTGCACAATGCAATGGGGTCACATGCATAGCATTGCATATACGCTACACACACACACCCTAACTAGTCTACCCTCGTGATCTTGCGTAAAGCCATTCACACAATACAGTTGCATGTAACACGAACCGCAGTGCCCATGCTGCACAAGAGTTACCTAGCTACCTACGTATCAGAAGCACTCGTATGCTGTCTCACTCTACCTACTTGTGACTGGACTGGCAAGCATGCTGATAAAATAAATGCGTTATGCGCCAGCCAAGCACTGCAAAACTTTTGTGCATGCATGAGGTAAGCATGGATCAGGAAGTTCTCAACGCGCTCTGCAGCGTGTTGTGCAAAAGCATGGCAATCGTCATCGGGCCCACGCCACCAGGCACCTGCACAATGGCGCCATATTATGAAACACTGCATGATTAATTTACGTGGCCAAGCCACCACCAACGTGCATGCCCGCAGGACAACGCAGCACATGAACTGCGCCGTACCGGTGTCACGGCCGAAGCCACTTGCTTGACACCGTCAAAATCAATGTCCCCAACGAGCCGATAACTGCAGAGCAAATGATAAGCTCAATCCTTGTGGGGTTATCGTGACAGGATAAGTGGGTAAAGAAGCAATTGAACCACTTTACCCTCTTTTGCTGGCAGCATCTTGAATGGCGTTTGTGCCCACGTCTATCACGACCGCACCTTGTTTGATCCATTCCTGCTTCACCTGTTGAACAAGAGATGGAAACCAAGTACAAGCAACGATGGCGCAGTAAAGAGTTAGCGACGCATTGCTAGGATGTAAATAAGAAGCCAACTAGCCTACTGCCGGGATCAGACACACAAGCCAGCATGCTTACCATCTGCGCCTTGCCCACAGCAGACACAACAATGTCCGCCTGTCGAACAACGTTCTCAATGTTGGGTGTGCTGCCAAGAGTACACAATCACACTCGCATCTTGGTCACCAAGAACTTCTTGTTGTTGCTGTCACTTCTCGACGAGAAGTGACCGCAACAACTCGCAATGCTAGAAGCGCGCAGCTTGTCCGCATGCTTGGCCAGTAGGACACCAAACCAATCAACTGTTCATGTTGTACTTTACTCACTGCTCGTGCGCCATAGTGACGGTGGCATCCGCGTCGTTAAGCAGCAATGATATCGGCAGCCCCGTCACGTTGCTTTGCCCGAGCACAACCGCATGCTTCCCTGCAATGGAGATGTCGCACCGGTGCAGAATCTCCATGCAAGCCTGAATAAGCAGGTTATATCAGCAGCCAGCGCAATGGTTATTAAAGCGCGTGTGCGTGTGCGTGTGCGTGGGTGCGCGCATGCATGCGTAAATCAATAAGCCAAGTACCAGTCTCTCCCTCACCTTTGGAGTGCAGGGCACAAACAGCGGCTTCCGGCCTTTCATTGCAAGCTTGCCAAAGTTCACCGGATTGAAACCATCAACATCCTGCACTTGCCCACAAGCAGATATGTTAATTAATGAGGGCCGTCAGCTTGCTGTACGGGTCTGCGATGGTAGACATCAGCTGGAAGCTTAACGTTTTGACTGCAATGGCAACAGACTAACACGCAACGCGACCCATGTGGCGTTCATAAGGGTGTGTGGAGTGTCATGCAGGAACAGCTACTTGTTGATTGTGTGTGCACCTTGTTCACGCAAATGGCGCTAAGGATTTCCTCTTTTTGCATGTGCTCCGGTAGCGGGAGCTGCACGAGGATGCCTGGCCCATGCTTGAATTCAGTCAACAGGAAGGCAGGTCAGTCTAATCAACCTCATGGCACCACCTTGCAATCGCATGACGATTGGTGGTGCATGACTTGTTTGTAATACCCACCATGCACATCCGGATCGTTGTTCAGTTTCTCCACTGCTTGCAGCACTTCACGCTGAGACACGGTAGCCTCCAAATCGATGTCGTGTGAGCGAATGCCCACCTCCTTGCAAGCCTGTGGGTGTTGCAAGGAGGTGAGCATGTAGTGTGCTAGTGTGTGTGTTACGTGAGAAGACATGGCATAATGACTGTGCCATGCACACTGGCCATGCTGGTCACTGCCTTGGACGTCAATTGCTACAACTTACCTTTCGCTTCATGCGCACATATGTTTGCGAGTCCTTGCAATTACCAACCATGACAACGGCCAGGCCAGGCACCTATGACAGAAGAGGGAGAAAAGCTTCTGGCATTTCTCGACACTTGTGTCGTCAACCAACAGAGTTGTGGACGACACATGCGTGTCGACAGTGGTTCAAGGTTGTTGTTTCTCAAGCCACTTGTTTGCTCCTCTGCATGCATAGGAGGCACAACCAACCAACAGGTAGCAAAGATGATTACTCCGTTACACAAGCATCAACATCAATACTGACATGAAAGGCAGGCGTCATGCAGAGTTGTATGCAATGTTGTGCAAGTACTGGATCCGTACCTTGCCATGCAGAGAGCGCAGCTGGACGACCTCAGCCCTAATCTCCTCCTTGATGGCGGCAGCCATCTGCTTGCCGTCGATCGCATTTCCCCGCTGTGATTACACATACACGACCACGCACACAGAGAAGCATGCAAGCTTTCAGCTGCATATCTCAGCGTTTAATACTTGAAGCTCAAAGCTTAGCAGCATGCCCCACCATGAAAGGCCTCTGCTGTTGCTGCTGTCCAGCTGCGGTCGAGCATGCGCAGGCTGCTGCGCCACTGCCGAACCTCCATGGACGAAGACCCACCAACCCACGCGAACTAGCATACTTCCAGCTCCAAGCCCCCGCCTTCACCGCCGCCGCCGCCGCCGCCGCCGCCGCCCGCCATGCCGGCATGCTCCACCACCTCTACGGTAAGGGGAGCAACGCACTGCGGGCAACGTTAGCCTGTCTCGGAGGAGTGTGTATATCAAGCAAGAAGACTGGTAGTGTACATGATATATGACGTGCTGTTATGTGTGCTTGGAGGTGGTGCCAGTAGTAGGCAGAGTAGGCAGAGTGAAAGAGAAGGAGAGGGCATGCGAGGGAGTGGTAGTGGAGAGAGGTAACGACCAGCATCGCTCTGGAAGGGGAGGCGCGTGGTGCATGTTGGATAGTGCGCATAGGGTTGGCCTAAGGCATGTGACAAGCTTGGTGTGAGGTAGCTGTGCATGCATCGCTGTGATTATCAGGTTGGTTGCTTCACTGCCTCCGCTGCCTTTGCCTCACAGCACGTAGAGCGTCTGTGTGCTGTGACTCCTATTACACAGAGTGAGGCTGCTGTGAGTGCCATGCCAATGTAGACCGTGCCAGAATCTACTCTATGCACGTATAAACGGTCAAACGATCACATGGTGAGAGAGAGAGAGAGAGAGAGAGAGAGAGAGAGAGAGAGAGAGAGAGAGAGAGAGAGAGAGAGAGAGAGAGAGAGAGAGAGAGAGAGAGNAGAGAGAGAGAGAGAGAGAGAGAGAGAGAGAGAGAGAGAGAGAGAGAGAGAGAGAGAGAGAGAGAGAGAGAGAGAGAGAGAGAGAGAGAGAGAGAGAGAGAGAGAGAGAGAGAGAGAGAGAGAGAGAGAGAGAGAGAGAGAGAGAGAGAGAGAGAGAGAGAGAGAGAGAGAGAGAGAGAGAGAGAGAGAGAGAGAGAGAGAGAGAGAGAGAGAGAGAGAGAGAGAGACAGTGCACTGCAGCAATGGAGGTTGCAAAACAAGCCATGACAGCAACAGACCCATGATGCATAAACAAGTGTGATGTGCGCTATTACACAATAGCCATCAACCACCAAACTTTTGCTGAACAAACTTTGCTTGAACAGGCACAAATGAACCCTCAGCTACAATCTATACGTAAGTTACAATATTCACACACAACAAGGGGCGAACTGTCAACGGAGTAGTAGCGTAGTTTCTACAGGTGATACCTCGACTAAACTTGGACCTCACCAGCACCCTCCTCCAGCACTTTCTCAAAACTGCAGTGCACTTGAACAAAGCTCAGCCTACGGGGAAGAGAAGTTGGCAAGGGAGTGCTCGCCCTTCTCTGCCTCACACCCTGAGATGGTAGTATACGTGTTTGTCCTGGTTTTTCGACAAGCTAGGTAACATACAGACGCTAAGTAAGCGATGACACCGACTGCGGCTGCAACGGTGAGGAGGGCTTGCAATGCGGGTGAAAATGTCGTCTGTGACTGCCAGAAGACAAAGGAGCTCAAAAGGAAGAATGTGTTGGACAACAATACTATAGCCGCAATCAGGAAGCTAGCGCCAGTGACCTGCAGTACAAGCTTGTAAGGGCTGGAGGGTTGACTGTTTGCCACCAAGAAAAACAGTGCAAGCTGGTGGCTCCATGTAAGCAATGCTGCAAAGTGCGCACCAATGAAGTCGACTTGAAAGGACCCATCTTTTTCTCGCTGCTCGTGAACTTGAGCAATGGCAGCAAGGCGTAAGGAAGCTGTATGCAAAGTATCATCTGCAGAGGAACAGCCATGTGGTAAGAGATGGTCAAGCGTGTACTTCATCATGCATGCTTGCAGCAGCCCTTACCGAGGATATGATGATCAACTCTCCAGCGCCGTGGTCACCAGCCACAATTGCAATAACCAAAGATGGTACAATTGCTACACTTCTGGTGACCAGATTGCGCAGCCAGGGTGTAATTTTTAGATCCAAGAAACCCTGCAAAAGAGCCACCATGCAAATCTCGGCTTGGCTAACTGAAGAATTATCCTCAAGAGGATTGACCACAAGATGACTAAATTGACAACTATGCCACTTACCGACATTACATACTGTCCTGCGTATGTGCCCGTCATTGTTGAACTCTGTCCAGACGCCAACAGTGCAATTGCAAAGATTTTCTCTGCATGCTGGCCCAAGGTGTCCTGCAAGTGAGGATCATGTTTGTGCCTATGCAGCTGATGCAAGTGCTGATAGAGAGGCATGCAAGCATACCCTGAGCAAAAATGGGGTGTTATGGAGGTCGAGTTGCGCACACTTTGCGGCACTTTCTGCTGTTATGTCGGGGTCAAAGCAGACCGCCCCGCTGACCGACACCACTGAGGTGTTGATGATGAATGACAAAAGCAACGCTATTGTACACTCGATTAGATTGTAACGGATCGCTTCCTGAAAGACGAGCATCAAGAGACTGGGTGCATGAACGCCACGACCACAGCAAGACCTGCTGTGGCATCAATGACAAAGAGTTGCGTACCTTCACGGCCACTTTGCTTCTGGGGACCTGTAAGACAGCAGGTGGCTAAGCAACAGCTCCCAGCATCTTTGTGCACATGCCAAAGCAACTCAGCTTGCGACTTACATCACGTGACAGGACAAGTGCAGAATGAAGATACAGATTATGCCTGCAAAACAGTCAGCCTGATGTCAATGCATGCACGTTACACGTGGGCCAGTGGACTTTGAGTATACAGCTGTTGTGAGAAGTAGGTAATAACGTGCAGCAGTACAGCAAATGCAGAGCTATGCAAGCCACGTACGGCATTACAACGGCCCCCACAAGGGAGATCGCCAGCAGCCCCGCTCGGCCATCAGCAATTCTGGGGATTGCTGTGCCAGCAAGCACTTCTGGAATCGAGGGCTGGGCGAAGCCCACTTCTGCAAGAAAGCAGGCTGCAATGATGAAGACCATAGACGCAATAATGGCCTCCAGCCGCCTCACCTGTCACAGCCACATCCTTCTCGAAAAGTCCTCACAGCATGCACTGTCATGGGTCATACTGTGTGTTGCATGCTGTGCACGAAGGCCACGCACAACATTTTTATGCAACCAGCGTCAAAACAACCCATCAATTGCTAACAGTAGACGGCACACTGATAGTGCTGGCCTATGCCTTCTGCAATCGTTGTCTTCCACACCGTTACGTATGGACAACACAGCCAGACATGAACAAGGAGGCGCTCACGATACCTTTATGGTTTGCATGCCTAGAAGAAGCAACGTATCCAGGCTGGTCAGTAAAACCCCAAGCCACAACGGTAGCTTGAACAGCATCTGGAGAGCAAACGCTGTGCCCAACACTGCAAAAGCAAGCTGTCAGCTTTATATGCTTGCCTATGGATGTTTTTCGCAAACAACTAAATAACATGTTGCGCAGGCATCATTTGTGGCCGTACCTTCAGGGACGTCACTGGCTATAATGGCAATTTCAGCCATTATCCAGAGAAAAAAGTTCAACACAGGAGGGTACTCGCTTCTGCAGTGTTGCGCTAAGTGATGCCCTGCAAACAGCGCACACAGTTTTTGATTGGTGTAAGCACACTACGCTCGCTAGCGGTTGTGGTAGCACAGACCTGTTACGATCCCAAGGTTCGCAGCCAGCGCCTGAATCAACAGGCCTGCCAGTGTCGCCCAACATAACACCCATAACAGCTGCACCAAAGAAAACTACGTCAGCAATGGCTATACAAGCAAAAGCCTCAACAATCAGTGCACCACCACTCAAGGCTGCACTGCTGCGCTTAAGACTTCAAATGTAGAGTTTGCCTATCTGTGTGTGCATGCAGAAACGGGAGTGGAAATACTACGCAATCAAGGCCATAGCACCATACAAGGACTGATGACTTGTGCAAAGTCTATCGTTCTAACCCATCCATGACACATACCATGACCATAGCGCACCTGATACTTGTACTGTGCGCCTGCTTGCAAGTCACTTTCAACTGCACAAGCGCAAACAGGTTGTAGTCATGAAGCACGGTTCGTGCAGAAGGAACAGTATTCAAGGTGAATAGAACCTTACAGTTTCCTGGGTCTATATACGCGATCGCCACCAAGAAGCCTGGCCCCACGTACGCCAACAGCGTCCGCCACTTCCACCTACTGCCATCAGCCTGCCACCAGCACGACAATTTGCAAGCAAGCACCAGCAGTCTAGTGCATTCAGCAAGAACAGATAGCTGCCAGAGCGTTCCACAACAGTGCATGCACTCAATTATTGCACCTGTGGCAGTTGCAAAAGCGTGCACGTAATTGCGGTGCGATCTGTGCATGCAAGAGCATGCAAAGTGCAGCCCGAGAACACAAGCACCATGTTTGAAGGTTGGGTGCAGATGCTACTGCTGTGCAGGACTTGTTTAAGGAAAATTACCTCAGGTACAACGACCCCGAACAGCGCCTGATCCTCCATGAACCTCGTGCCGGTTGCTGCAGCCTCCTCATCTTGTGGTGAAGCTGGTGGAGAGTGGCTGCTGTGGTTATCTCGCAGCAGAGGAGCATCCTCGTCCTCAGTCACCGAAGCCCGATGC
This sequence comes from Chlorokybus atmophyticus, assembly GCA_009103225.1. Classification (NCBI taxonomy): domain Eukaryota; kingdom Viridiplantae; phylum Streptophyta; class Chlorokybophyceae; order Chlorokybales; family Chlorokybaceae; genus Chlorokybus; species Chlorokybus atmophyticus. Next base: position 323,614 of record RHPI01002069.1, read on the forward strand.
GCGGCGGGAGCCACAGACGCACGAGGGGAGGCAGTCGACGGCGCCATCGCGCCGACCACTGCCGCAGGCCCCCCCACCTGGCCTGGCCTGGCCTGATCTGGCCTGGCCTGGCCTGGCCTGGCCTGCTTATTAGGCCTGTCAAGAAAGACAGGAAGCTTGGGCAGAGGCAAATCACCGCCCGCCACAAGACATTGCACCGACTCAGCACACCCACTACACAAGTACACGTCTGCCCTCAACAACAACAATGGCCACAACCACCACCACGACAAGCGCCACTGTCGCCGCCGCCAATGCGCCACAGGCAAGCCGCAGCCAAGTGTTAAACAAATTGTGATTGATTTTGGTAACTTCCGTACATAAACCGCTGCTCACCGGCCATGCGGTCAAGCGCTAGGGTTTGGCGCACAAATTTCATAATTGCACAGTCAAGTTGTTCTGGCGGGCGGTACAGCGGTGACGGCGGTGGCGTGGTTGTTGGTCGGCGTAGTGGTGCTGGTCGTTGTCGTGGTAGCTGGTTGGATTGGATGTAATTTTTGTAGTTGTTGACGAGCATTTCAGAAGCAGATTGATATTCTGGGAGGGTTTCAGTGAAGTAGTGGAGCAAACTTTTCGGTTAGCGGGCAAGTTGTAGTGAGTGCTGAAGTCTGTGAGTCAGCGGCAATGCCCAGGAGCTGAGCTTTGAATCTGATGAGATGTGTCCTACAACGATCACCGCCGCTGAAGCAAGCGAGCAAGTGGCAGCTGCAAGCGCTGTGGTGGGTGCTCGCCTGCCCGTGTGCTGGTGGAAGTCTCCAAGCTTGACACAAGATTCGCAAAGGCTGATACCAAAGCAGTTGGAGGGAAGGGGGAGCCTGTAGTCAATGTACGCAAGTGGCAGACAATCAGTACTGCAATGCTGGAGGATGAACTGTTTAGAGCCCCGCCTGAGGTCGTTGAAGGTGCTCCAGGCGAAATTGATCAAGATAGACAGGAGAACTGGCGTCGACTGCAGGCAGATGCTGATGAGCACTATGAAGCGCTTCTTGCACAGCTCTTGCATGCTCAAGGGTTGGACAACACGCATTGGCAAGCGACTGTTAGCCAGCTGGCGCGAAAGGCAGTTGCTGCTGTGCGGTGTGACGTAACTGCGTCCAATGACGGTGCTATGGACCCGAGTATATACGTGCGAGTCAAGGTCATTGCATCTGGTGATCGTGAGGACAGGTAAGCATTCACCACAACAACTGCTCCGCTTTGCATGCCGTGCTCATGTGGTGTTGATGCATGAATGTGCACAGTTGTGCGGTTCGAGGAGTTGTGTGTCGAAAGAATGTTGCACATCGCCGCATGAGAACAAAGATTGAACATCCCAAGGTCATGTTGCTTGGTGGTGCTTTGGAGTATAGGCAACCAACAGATCAGCGTTTAGCGACCATGGACACGCTTCTCGAGCAGGTAGTGTATCATGGAGTCAGCGCTAGTCACTTTGTGGCTGTCAAAGGAAGAGATCTGACAGCTGCATGAATTGCAGGAACAAGCACATTTAGAAGGTGTGGTAGCGACCATCGCAGAGCAACATCCAGACGTTTTGTTGGTGGAAAAGGCTGTGTCGCGCTTTGCGCAGGAAAGCCTGCTTGAAAAGGGAGTCTCCCTGGTGCGCGCATGTAACCATTTCGTGCATCGCTAGTGCTCACTTGAATTGAGCAGTTTCCTTGGCAGCTTGCGCAGAGAGCTAATCCAGGTCAACCGTATATTGGGCAGGTGTTGAATGTCAAACCTGTCCTCATGGAACGCCTGGCGCGCTGCACAGGAGCAAAGCTTGTTGATGCAGTGGAGAATGTTGGATCTGCACAGCTGGGCACCTGTGAAGAGTTTCGGGTGGAGCACTTTTATGAACCGCGCGAATCTGGAGCAGACGTCGCTGATCCAGAGGCAGCTGCCAACATGACCGGGAGCAACAAGACATTGATGTTTTTTGACGGCTGCCCTGTTTCACTGGGCTGCACAATCATACTACGAGGAGGAACAGAACAGGAGCTGAAGATGGTCAAGGAGGTCATGGAGTTTGCTGTGTATGCTGCCTACCACCTGCAGTTGGAATTGGCGTTCTTATCCGATGAACAAGCGGCCCTTCCAGCAGAGCGCCAGCTGTCCAGCGGGTGGACTCCACCTGCTTGTATCATATCTATATCCCCTCATATCACGTACTGGGATGAGGGTGGTCAGGCCATCCCATCTTCTACTGCTCAGCAGGTCCATCCCTAGTTGTGTCTGTTATCCTTGCCACCACTGAGTTGATGTAGCTTATCAACCAGGCAACCATGCTGTAGCTAATGATTGGCGGTTGCAGGTCTCTTCACACTCCCATGCTCAAACACCTGAGCACCCAGTACAGCCTGAAATGTCCCCAGCGGAGCATCAGAGTATCTTGGTTTCTGTTTCATGCAGATGGCCTGTGAAGCGGATACTTTGCAAGCCACCCATTTTGCAATGCATCACTTTCTATGGTTCGAATGATATGCCTCTTGGAGCCTTCATCACCAACGTACTGTTTCAAAAGGTGCATTGGCCATTTGGTTGTGCACGCATGAGCATCCCCGATGCTGTCAGCTCTAACCTGGTTTCGTTTGCAGGAGCGCAAATGCCAGCATGAGCGCTGTGGCATGGATGGTCCATCACATGTGCGCACGTACACGCATGCGCATGGACGCCTTACCGTCAGTGTGCACACAATGCCCAGTTTGTCTGTACTTCCCTTGGATTCCAATGGCACCTTGTGGATGTGGCACTGCTGCAGAGCTTGCATGGCGAAGCACACAAGTGATGATCCCTTGGCGTTCGCTCGGTGCGTAAGGATGTCTTCTGCAACTTGGTCACTGTCATTTGGGAAGTTTCTGGAGCTCTCCTTCTCAGAACACTACACGGTCTCAGCCCTGGAGAGCTGCAATCACTCCTTGCACAGAGATCACCTGAGGTTCTTCGGCCGTGGAGACATGGTTGCTTGCTTTGAATATGACTCCGTTGTGCCTCTACGTGTGCACATGCCAGCAACTGCGATGGAGCTGTTTGCTCCAGCACGTATGGACTGGCTTCAAGCTGAAGCAACAGAAGTTGCCGAAGAGGCTGTTGATGTGTTCGGCGAGCTGACGCGCAAGCTGGAGTTTGTCAGCAGTCGAATGCGTGAGGCAGAGTTGCCAGTCACGGAGATCCAAGCTTTGCAGCAAGCTGTAGATCAAGAGCATGCAACATTCAAGGCATGTCACCATGCTTACTGCTTGCATTGCTTACTGGCACAAGTACAGCAGCTGGCAGCTTATAGCCTACCTTTTTGCTTATTTCAGGTTACAATGGCAGCAGCGGGTGTGCATGTGCCTGGGAGTGATCAAGTAGTCCATGACAAGTCATTGGATGTCCTGGAGCTCAACAAGCTCCGTCGGCAACTGGCGCTGACTGAGGCTACATTGCAGAACAGCCTTGCACAGTTGTCCAACTCTGTTCGGAAGAGTCACAGACTCTCTGGCAGGGACCTGCTAGCCAAAATGGCTAGCACTGTTAGCAATGATAGTGGTACGGCGAGTCCTTCCACTTCGTTGGTAGATAGTGTAGGTAGTGCTGATGTTGCGCTTCGCGAAGTCCATGGGTCGCCAGGCTTCACCAGGTCAGGCTCTTCCCAGTCACTCGTGACATCTGACGATCAGCTGCTGTTAGGGGGCGCACGCCTGGTACATTCTCACAGCAGCGGCAGTACACCTCTGTTTCTCAGCAGCACAGAGTCGTCTGATGCTGAAAGTGATGCAGAGCATGACAAGAGCCATTCAGCAAGGCGACCTCCTGCCCGTGCCAAGCTGAAGTCACGGAGTGACAGCGATCGTCACCACAGGTCAATGTCCGGTGGCTCACTTGATCTGGACAACGGGGATGATGTCAGCAACGGTCATGCAAATGGTGCATATGAGGTGCAGCGCAGCAGTCATCTGCGGACAGGGTCTTTGGACACGCCGCTGGATGTGTGGGAAGGTCAGGGTTCCAGTTTGACACCAGATGGCACGCTGGAAGACAGTGGCGCGCATGCCGTGTTGCGTGGTGCTGCCCAGAAAGTTGACGAGCATGTACAGAAGGTTGCTGAGTTGCTTTCGAAGGGCTCCAGCGGGCCCAGTTCACCAGCCAGCCTGAAGCGCTCGTCATTCAATGGCTTTGCCAAGAGCCCTCTTGGCATCACGCGCTTAGCACGCGGAGGCCGTGTGCTAATGCCTTCTGGTGTTGATGATGTGGTCATAGCTGTGTACGACGATGAGCCCACGTCAATTGTTGCCTATGCCCTTGCACTGCCGGAGTTCCAGCAGAAGCTGCAAAAAGCCAAGTCATCTGCAAAGCCTTCTGTGACCTCTGGCATTGGGATTTTCCTTCGTAAGCTCAGTGCAGGAAGTGATGGAGAGCTTCATTCTGGCACAACAGAGCGCGCATCGCATGACGCTAAGGCTGCGGACCCCAAGGCTCTGAATGGCAACTGTACAGGACACTCTATAGCCATGGCTGCTGCAGTGGAAGCAGCAGTGAAGCCCGTTACTGAGGACATGTTGTTGTCTGCGGACACCACGCACATCACCTGCGCCTTTGAGGATTCAGGGGCGCCCGGCAAAGTCAAGTTCTCTGTGACAGCATATTACGCTGCTCAGTTTGAGGCTCTTCGCAGGTAATGCCTGTCGTCAGTACCTTTCAGGTTACAACAGTTTGTATCTGTGTCGGCTGATACTTGGATTGGCATTTCCAGCAAATGCTTTGGCGGCGATTTCCAGTACATCCAGTCGCTGTGCCGATGCCGCAAATGGGACGCTGCAGGTGGCAAGTCGAACGTCTACTTCGCAAAAACACTTGACGATCGCTTTGTGGTCAAGCAGGTGTCGCGGACTGAACTGCTTTCATTCTTGCACTTTGCTCCTGCGTACTTCCAGTACCTCTCGAACGCAATACAGCAGAACCGGCTGACTTGCCTTGCCAAGGTGTTTGGCTGCTATCAGGTACACATCACAAGGTGCTGCTTGAACTATGTTAGACAGCATTTGGATATGAAAGTTCAACAAGCTGGATGTGTTGCTACAGGTGACATCCAAGCAATCGAGAGCAGCTGGTGGCAAGGAGATGAAGATGGACATTGTGGTCCTGGAGAATGTGCTGTATCAGCGCCACGTGAGCCAGATCTTTGACCTGAAGGGCTCCATGCGCAGCCGATACAATGCAGAGCCGACAGAGAAGAACGCTGTGCTGCTTGATGAGAACCTGGTGGAGATTATGGGTACCACGCCAATTCTCGTGGACGCACCCGCAAAATCTGCCCTGCAGGAAGCCGTTAGCCATGATACAGCATTTCTGGCTGGATTGGGAGTCATGGACTACTCACTGTTGGTGGGCGTGGACGAAGAGAAGCAGGAGCTGGTGGTTGGCATCATTGATTTCATCCGTCAATACACTTGGGACAAGCACCTGGAGAGCTGGGTGAAGTCGTCCGGCATTTTAGGCGGCCCTGCTGGCACAGCTCCCACCGTGGTGTCGCCGAAGCAGTACATGAAGCGCTTCAGGTCAGCCATGTCAAACTACTTTGTCATGGTGCCTGATCAGTGGACGACGCCAAGTGAGAGCGGCCTTAAAGAAGGGAGCAGCAGCAGTGTATCATCCATCTGAGATGAGTACCATTTTTGTTTTCAATTCCCATTTAGTTGTCCATCGGCGCCATGTATACGACGAGTTTAGTCTTGCACCGCTAGTTTTGTCTTGATAGCTTGCTTCCATCAGTACAACGTAGCAGCTGCGTGTGCACACCCGATGCTGCCTTTTTGCCATCGTTGCTGTGGTCTCTAAGAAACCATTTCAATTGCCAATCATTATGTTGTTCCCCTCTGCTCATCAACTTGTGCCTGACCCACCTGTTGCTTGCATGAGTAGTGCGAACCGCGCTGTACAACAGACATGTACAGTCACTGGCCTTGGACATCATCTGCCCACTGCTCAAGGATACCGTATTGCAACAACGTGTCATTGATGTCGCCTTCATTACGTCATAAAGACGGTAGAAATTGCATTTGAGCTTTCCGGCGAATCATGCTGAACATACGGTTAGAAACAATACCACATATTGCTGCTGTTGACTTATGCACGGCAAAGCAAGCAGGTAGAAGCAAACCCCAGGCAGCACAGCAGTGACAGTATTATGCAACATAACAAAGCAACAGCATGTAACAAAAGGGCTGGCCCGGGCCCCTGCAACGGAACACGGTCACATTCACAATACGCACACAATCAACACAACGCCACGAGATAGGATCGGAGTAGTTGGTACCAAACAAACCATTGCTCGCATGCTTGTCCACCTGTCAAGCAGAGCCACAGCTTAGCAACTGCCAAGCGGGGGTTGTGCGAACTGTGGCGGCGCCGTACTTGTCTCTCTAATTACTAGTACAGCAAGTTTGCGTTCATGCTATGTAGCGCACTCCATGCCTACTGCACACATTCCTTCTTGCATCTTCGGTACAACACCACACACAACTACTGGCAGCATGTCCTGTACACAGCATCCAATTATACTACACAGCTGCAGCCGCCACTTGCAGCAGCAAATCGGCTGCAACCCATGCGAAATGCCAATGACCTCGGCCAATGTGTGAGTGGGGACTGCAACGATTGAGATGAGAACCACTGCAAGTGGATGGAAGTGCGTATGAGTGAGTACATTCTTTTTTACATCTCCCCAAACTGACTGATTGAACGGCGGGTATGAGTTACACCACTCGATCAGCTCAGGTCGGTTGTGTTCCAGAGAATACACAGCATACAATGGCAGAGCGTATACGTGAAAGTCCAGCACGTATACGCTCTGCCATTGTATGCTGCGTATTCTCACATTTGATTTACAAAACTATTGTGAGCCGACTCATTGGGGCCATTGCAAGTATTGCAATACTTGCAATGGCCCAATGAGCCGGCTCATAATAGACGGGCCCACCTATTATGGCTTTATCGAGCTTATTGGGATGTGGCCATGCTGGCCCTTAACACATCTACTTTATTGTGCCGCGTGTATCTTATGAGGTGTATGCATCACAAAAACTTAGACACACAACACGTTTCAGTTCCACAGCAGCAGAAGCAATGCCAACAAAACGCACAAGGCCCTTAGTATACATATAGTACTGATTGTACATTATGCCGTGCATGCGCCGCAGAGCGGGTGAAGAAGTGCAAGTCTGTTGTTCACGCAATGATTTTAACGTCTCCCGCAGTGGTGACACTCGACTTGATCAACAAAGCCCTGCACAATTACATACTGCACACGACGCATCAACGAACAATACGGGGTTGAAGAGACCAACCTTTCAACGCAATCTACCACTCACCTCGGTCAGCCCAAGTCGGCACAGGCTCCACAGGCTCCAGCGCGCACAGGCTATTGCAACACCAGCACTTGTATTGGCCCAATGAGCCCATTTATCATGGCTGCAACGAGCTTGTTAGGATGTGGCCATGCTTGCCCTCAACACATCAAGTGTGGGATTGTGCGGCGTGTATCTGATATATTGGGTGTATGCATTGTTGGTCTAGGACTCTGACATGTCCATAGCATTGCATTCTCTCCACAACCCACAAACGTGCGCAGTGTGCAGACAATGGAACTGCTGTTGTTACCGTATTCACTCGTGCAGATCCCCCCCCCCCCCCCNTCTGCGATACCGCCCCAAGTACTTGGGGAGGGGGCCTTTGAAAACATGTACAGCCCCTCTCACATACACAACCCCCCTCCCACACCCCGGCCTGCCTTTCTGCCTGTCAAGTGCTGATACAAAGTGCCTGCCTGCCTGATATATTGCTTGTTTGCTGTTGCTGTTTGCCTGCTGATATTGCGTAATACAAACTTGTGTGTCCTGTGTGCCGTTTGCTCTCACTTTGCATCTCTCTTTGTGCATACATACACAGGCAGGCAGGCAGGCAGTTCATAGAGGTCCGAGCTAGCCCATTGCTCTTGCGTTTGCTGTGATTGCTTGCAAATGTTGTGTTTTTAACTGTTGCGCTCTTGTGTGCCTCTACTGCTGCTGAATGCTTACACACTTGCTTGCTACTTGCCATGTATCCAGCGCGTTTAGGCTAATGTCCAGCACTCCAACTGGATTTCAACGCCTAAGCGCTGATATCTAGCTCTTAGGCACTGTATGCAGCCTCCCCCCCTCCCCCCCCCCCCCCC
>RHPI01002069.1:331852-347790 GCA_009103225.1 Chlorokybus atmophyticus
CCCCCCCCCTCATATGAAGGGGGGCTGTGACAAAAGGGTTGGGCTCTGTAAGAGTATATACGGTAGGCACATAAGCATGTGCACATCTCGCTCGCGCCTTTCGTACATCGTGCGATACAGGAATTGCACATTTGATGCTGTTGCAAGCATCTTCATGTCACATCACGTGGAGCTTGATAATATTCATACACAATAACAGAGTATACCTACTGAGTTCTACTAACACTGTGCAATGCGCAGTGAGCGTATGGTAGTCTAGAAGTTCAGCAGACTTTATAGATTACGGCACACAAAACAGCAAAATTGGCGGGTGTCGCCACTTTACGCCCTGGTCGCGTATCTAAGCAGGATACCGGAGTTGCCCAGCGCAAAGCCAAGGTCTGGAGACACAAACCTGCAACAGAGACGAAGTTAATGCTGGCATCAGCCTCAAAGCGAAAATGAAGTGCTGGTACATTGCACGCGTGCTGCTCAAGAGTTGACTTTGAGTAGATAATTGTTTCAATGCTACAAGACTTGCACCATGATGCCAGGTGAGTTACCACCCAGACACTTACTTGACTTCGTAAAGGTTAGCTGGAATTGAATCAGCAACACGGGCACGTGACCACGTGCGGCCACCATCGTCCGACTGAAACAAGCTGCCACTGCCACCAACGGCCCAAGCCTTGCCCTGTCCAACGCATGGGTCAACAACGTGACCAGAATAGAAACACAGATTCTCATATGTTGCATACAAACTGCTTCATTTTGTACCTTAGACTGATAGCCGACATCCAGAATACCAAACCCTCTGCTGACAACCTTAGCTTCTGCAAAGTCCTCACCAACCTGCAAGACGCATTCACTTAGCCTTTGACGCATGCCGCCACACCTCAACTACGCTGAGAACTCAGGAAGCAATGCAAGAAATTTTATGGGCATACCCCTCCGCTGTTCAAGTAAACACTGCCACCACGCGTAAGCAGCCACAGGCCACCGTCGTCGCGCCAGCCCATGTTCTGAATTCTTCGTGCACTGGTGCGGTTGTGTGGCTGCCAGTATGTCTGCAGGGTGATGCACATGCCCGTAAAGAATCGCTCAAGCATGACCACCCAAACAACTTGTCAATAAAGCTCTTGAGCTTCTAATGACGAGGGAGCAAACATAGTTACCTGCCCAGGCTCCCATGTCATGTAAAAGTTGCCGCGACTTGACACACCCACATAAGAGCCGTCAGGGCTGCGGTTGACTGTGCTAAATGTACCAGTGTAGTAACTAGCTCCGCTGATACCGCTCGATACAGTCCTGGCAAGAGCGAAAACAACGCATGTCAGCAGCAGATATGAGCATAACAATTGACACACATTACATCTGACTGAATGCACGAATTTAGTATACATAATGTACCTATTGAGTGTGGCATCAACCGTCTCCTGGACAGCGGCCTTCCAGGTGTAAGCCGCATTTGAGGTCACATAGATAGCACCCTGATCTGTAACCATCTCTGCATTACCCTTGGCTCCAGACCCGTAAATGACAAGCTGTTGCAGGCAATGCCACACTAAGAACAGGCAGTACGAGTTGGGTATACCATAAGTTATGTTTTTGTCAATGCAACAGGCAAAACACGGTGTTGCAGATACGCAACTCAATGCAAGCGATGTGTTTGGGGGAGGGGGGAGCATAATGTTGAATGCTGTGAGCATGTTCTTCAAGAGAGCAATATCTGCAGACTGCACATCTTTCTGCTAACAGACCAAAACTTGATGATAACAATGCGCGTGCAGACTGCCAGGATGTGTGTGGACGACCTTACTCTACGTGGCTTTGTTAACTATACTCAACACAACTGACTCTGACCCGCAAGGAGTGCCGCAGGCTGGACATAGCCGTGATGACAGACTTGAAAACATGCATTGATTTTTGCATATGTTTTCGACAATAAATTTTTACAATGGATCAATAGTTGCTGCCTAAAACGACGACACCCTGTCAAGCAGTGCATGTGCTGCAATGTAATACGCCAAACTTGCTCCTGTTGCCCCAGACAAGGACAAGGACATGTGTAGTGCTTTCTGATCTGAATTGAGCGATAGTACAACTATGTAGACAGAATCCATCGCCTGCATGAAACAACCTCTTACCGGAATGCCAGGGAGTTTGGCAGAGAGAGGAATGCGTTCCCAGGTTTGACCGCGGTCAGTGGTGTGCAAGAGAATGGCGGGCTTTCCGATAATCCAACCCTCATCACCATTGAAAGAGATGGACGTGAACCGATAGTTGAAACCCTCCTCCTCACTGGCTTGGACTCTGCGCGGCGTCCAAGTCTTGCCACTGTCGACGGTCTCTAGCAGTGTCTGCCTTGAACCGAGCAGGTAGCCTATACCAACAAGATAATGACTGTTACTGTATGCGTTGTACCCTTGATGCATTGCCATGCTGCACGCAACGACTGTAGACAAGAGTTCAACTGTGTCAACCAGACTGAAGGACTGCACCAGCACCGCAAGCCTGACTACTGGCTGACATGCACACATTCTCCATGTACGGCAATCATGCTTACACTGGCCATGCCGCTGCACCAGGCCGTAGTGACGCGTGCAACTAGGAACCATAATGCCTGACCGATGACCAACTCACATGTTGCAACGGGTCATAAGAGGCATACCTCTGTTGGGCTCCGTAGGAACGAAGGCAATGTCCAGCAACACCACAGCTGGGTCAACAGGAAGATCAACCTGCAGGCGAGCAGGATAAGTCAATCATGAAAGCAATAGATCAACAGACGAGCTTGTTGTCGCAAAGCATGCTTCTTCAAAAGCAACCGCAAACAACAGCTGCAGTTGGTATGGTCACCATGCCGCAGGGCATGCACTCTTTTGCACCAAGACCATTGCGCAGGCAGCACTCTAGACCACATGCATTGCTCAGTCATGTTAGCTTGATCCGACTTCTGAAACACAGTGCTCCGTTGCCCACAGAAGCAGTTTGGCGCATTTTGTTGCTCACCAGCTCCCAATTCAAATCCAGCGGGCGGCCAGCAAGAGCCGGCGCTGCTGCACCCAGTCCAGAGGCGGCGGCAGCAGCGGCGGCAGCGGTGCCGGTGAGAAACTGCCGGCGGGAGGCAGCAGCTGCAGCCAAGATCTCTGCGCGGGTGGCATTGTCGCTCTCAGCAGAAGCAACAACCGCCGCCCGTTTACCAACGACCGCCGGCACCCGCCGTGGAACAGCAACCGCAGCGGACTCCCTTCTAAGCCCCGTGAACGACGGCACGGCCACGGACGCTCCGGCCATCGCCGCCATCGGCAACGTCGTCGCCGCCATCACCGCCAATGCCAGCGCCAGTACCGTAGACTGCAATGCTCGCATTAGGGTTTCAACACCATCAACTGCGAGTCGAATCTCTCAGAGAGAACGCTTGCGGCCGTCGATGGGCCTGCAGTGACCATCTGACGGTGTTGGGCACTCCATCGCCGTTGTGCTTATGGCCTGCGAAGCGCCCACGTGGACGTGTGGTAGCGCCGATGGCGCACGGAAGGTCACGTGCGGCGATCGACGCCAAAGGCTTAAGGCTTACGGCTTAGATCAGAAGTTACATGTGTAGGCTATATGAGGGTAGCATGAATTACGATTGCATCATTCATTGTTAGCACATATGACCGTGCGCACTGACACGCTCAATGCGTATATGATGTACAGTAAATTTAATGCAAAAGCATGCAATGTAGCACACTAATCCAGCAAGCCACGTGGAGCAGCACAAGCTTATGCATGGGCAACCTAGTGCTGCAACTACATTCGGTAGCTGAGTGCTTCGATGTGGGGTTAAGGCGCTGTAGGAAGCGGGGCAGCAAGCATGCACCAACGGCAACCAACATGTTGGCCACAGCCGCTGGTTATTAGCAGGGGTAGTAGTAGGTTGCGGCAGCAATTGACGCAGCACGGCATGACAGCAGGACATGCACAAATAGCAACAGCAGCAGCAAGGTTAGGCAAGGCGGGGTGGGGCGGTGATGTTGTAGTAGTAGACGGCGCAGGCGCCTTCAACAGCTGCACTGCTCCCGCTGTGATAAAGGGGGGTTCTGACTGGACTATGGTAGCAAAAGTCGCTACCATGAGTGAGGTCTGTTACGATTGATACAAATTCGTTACACCCGCGCCAGCGTATCTGTCACTTGCGCATTGTCGCCATGTCTCCTCGATGCATCCCACATGTCCACTCATCTACAACACTGCAACTTCATGCAATGTCTCCGTAAACAGTCCACACGGTGATGATCTCATCCTTGTATATGTACTTGTTGAGCAGGGAATGATAGGATGTGCCAGTGTCACACACCCAACACAATAACAGCCTCAGCTAAGGCACCAATTATAGATAACACAACAAGTTGCATTGCACATCACCACTCTTATGGTGAGTATGGCAACTTGTTGACCAGATCAATAGCTACATTTGTTTGATCACATTGCTCATATGATGAACAACTCAGCTCTCGTGTCTTTGTTTAGCACAACCAGCTAGGAATGCATTACACCGTACTTAACTACTACTTGGACTTATTCTCGTCCAGCTCCAGCTCTGATCCACGCCTCCAATCATGAGTAGTTAGTAGACCGTCTCCTTGACCAGCTCTTGTCTGCCACATGGATTGCCCACTCCTTTCACCAATCTTTCTCCACTCACAAAATAGCCCGATTACACCCATCAAATCTGAGTTACACTTATGTTCGGATACACCAATGATAACTCGCCAAATGCACTTCTTCTCACTCAATAACATCCTCATCTACCTTCCCATCATAAACCCAACAGACATTATAATCTCCACATGCTTTTACAAACAATATCTAATTACCTCATGCTTACAATGAGCCCACGGTCTGTTATCGCCTGCATGTAGCTATATCCCAAGACATATGCATTCTCGCTCAAGTCCTTCACGGGCATGAGCATGCACTGCAAGCACTATCATGGCACGGCATTGATCATTGCAAATGCACACCTTTCAAGCCTTCACAGTGTGCACGCAGCCAAGCAATGGAAGCAAGCAACACCACTATTGCAATTACGCCTGCAAAATGCTTGATCATAATAAGTATTCCATTGGTTACTTATTTCTTATTAACTACCACATCATGTGCTCAGCAGCGCTACACGTACATGTTTCGACGTAACTTCTACTTCTAATATGCCATACAACACGGCACCAATGTCAAGTATACAGCTGCACCCAAATGTATAAAAATAAAGGGAAAGAGGCAAATTACGCAGTGAGGTTTAAAGTCATGAAGTTATGATAATCAGTATGTCACATGTGATGTGGGTTGTATGCAATCCTTTGCGTGTGTACCGGTAGCTAAAGAAGTTTGTGTGTGCTGTGTCTCATTGAACTCAATGTAAGTGCCGCATGCAAATGGCTTGCATTGCATACACCGTACTGCTAAGAAATCCAAATGAAGGCTCAATTCTCCACGAGGTACTTTACGTATAACTTTAACAAACTTTTTGGCAGCTCAACTTGTGCAATCAAGATTATATACTGCAATGCGTGGGTTTGGTTGGGTTTCGACTAAAAGCAAACCCGGTTTGCTTTTAGTCGAAACCCAACTAACCCGGATATGTTGGCAGAGCTTTAATGAACATTTTTGAGCAAAATGTTTTTTGGTAGTATTAATCACACTCAGCACTTACACTTGTATGTAAATCGCGGACTTTATACGGCACACGCCATACATGCCGCGGTATGCTGGTGTTGTAAAGGGGCGCGTGTGCAGGCGCTTATAGAAAGGGGGTACAAAGGATGCAAGGTGGATCACGCACATGCAAGGCAGACCGCACTCACATGACAATTGCATACATCAACTAATCACGTTGCATTCACCATGCACGTGTGGACCTTGTTGTGCAAGCACAAAGCTGCCACATGCATTTATACTCTGCCTGCATAGAAGCATGGAAAAGTAATACATGGCACTCGTGTTTTTAACATGCAGCATCTGGCAAAGGATTCTCAATTGGGAGACATGGTGATTGACACTACCACTAGCAACGGTTACAACACCCTTAGCTTGCACGTCCCTACGCTGGTTTTACCAATTCTACTCGTAGTACTGAGGTGAGAAGATGCTAAGCAAGTTTGACAATGTTACCTCTTGTGCATGCTACTGTTGGTCAAGTGACACCGAACGAACCGACTGTGATGCAAAGGCAGTGTGATGCCTTGCGGAAGTGTGCATGCCTTTTTACATGCAAGAAGACGCCATCAGCACCACAATGTCACGACTGCAAGGAAATTCTTGATTCCACTTAGGCTAGCCGCTTGTACACGACATGGCATGAAAATGGCTGTTGAAAATTGTGCTGTATTGGAATAGCCAAGACCTAACTTTTCCCTATGCTAAGCAGATGGAACGAGTGCATTCCATATGCATGTTGTCAGTTGCAATGCAAAACTATCAATCAAATAATGTCAGGTTGGCATGCGGTGTCGCATAGACCTTAGCCAGGTCAGCAACCGCACGTGTTGATGTAGTCATATAGCAACACGTGCAGGTTAAGGGGGCCATAGTAAAACCCCTTAACTCTTATGATGCATGCTAGTGTAATTTTGGTCTAGGGTACCTGCCGGGCCGGGTGGCGAAGCTAAGCGCGCAAGAGCGCCGACACAACCGTGCAAGCGATTTGTAGCGCATGCCATGCGTGCTTGCCCCAAGGGGCTTGATGTGCATCATTGCGTACATTGGACACTGGCGAGAGTTACGGAAGCATTGTGCATGATAAGTATGACGATGTTATGCTACGTGGTTTGGAGCATTGTTCAACATAACATACATTTACAGGGCATATGTTGTAACACACGATGCTCACCATCAGACTGGTTTATAACTGGCACATGAAGGGAGGAGCACGAGCATGCGTGCAAGACACTTTGCTGCTTTGTCGGTAAACGACTGGGTCACAAGATAGCTATCCAATAAACATAAGGCGGTAAGCCCATGGCTGCTGGTGGCGCAGAGGAAAGTTGATCCTGGGAGTACAAGAAGTAGCAATTTCGTTTCAGCTGAATGGTTGCTCAACAACTACTCGTAGTCTGCAATAACTGTCGGCCTTGCTGGCTAGCTACGATGTTGTTCTTGCATTGCATTCATTACTACGTGAGGCCCATGACATGATGACAGCAACTGATAGAGTTGGCACTTTAGTGTTGTGGTGAATGTTCTCCCTGTGACAAGACCGTACTGTAAAGTGCTGAGCATGTGTAAATAGCAAGCAGCTTTTTACGCATGATGCAGTGTTGTAACAAAGAGCAGCTCTACTCGTTGCATAGGGCAGTTCTACTGTGGATGATACACAATCACACTTCGTACCATGCGGCTCCCACAGCTGCACACATTCCTAGTACTCTCGCCTCGGAACGAGATCCAAAACATAAAACTTCAGGTCAGCAACCGCACGTGTTGATGTAGTCATACAGCAACACGTGCAGGTTAAGGGGGCCAAAGTAAAACCCCTTAACTCTTATGATGCATGCTAGTATAATTTTGGTCTAGGGTACCTGCCGGGTGGCGAAGCTAGGCGCGCACGAGCGCCGACACAACCGTGCAAGCGGTTCAGAGCGCATGCCATGCGTGCTTGCGCCAAGGGGCTTGATGTGCATCATTGCGTACATTTGGACACTGGCGAGATAAAACTCCTCTTCAATTATCTGCGTAAGATCTTTTCATGGCGCCTGCGCAACTATGCACTTTGCTGGTCTTGCTGGTCTGCCATTTCACTAGCCGGCGGATTGGAAAGTGCCTCAAAGCAATGCACAGTGCTACGTGGATTCGCTTCAAGAACTTCCACTTACCAACCTCATTGGCGAAAAGCCAACAATGCTTGTGCCTGACACTGTTGCAACATGATGGCGCGCGGTGAATACTTACACTACCAATGATTTGCAATTCCAACCCAATCAACATATGCCCTTACACACAAAGACTGGCATATACATGTGCACCTATGCACGTGCCCACTTGCTAGTTTGCAGTAAGCATGTAGACGCATATACATGCGCACACATACATACATGCACACGCACGCATGTACATATTATATATACATATGATATGTACTTAGCATACAGGATATGATGAGATTATACATGCTAAGTTAGTGTACAATGCTATGCTGATGTACTACGTTTAATATATGGTACTCAAAACCAACATGTAATGACGGTTAATTGTTAGTGGTAAAAGCATAGCAACAATAATAAAATGATGGCGTGGTGCTGGGGCTTAATAGCAGCACAATCAACAAAGAAGCCACAGAGCAAAACAAGCGCCCCACTTAAAAACAGCAGCGCCACTGTTAAAACCTTGCCAAAGTGGGCAAGATCCAACTGTGGCCTTTGGGGTCTGCAGATGTGAATTATGGAAGGCGTGAGCGTGTGCTTAATATCTCGCGGTCTTTGCACTCATGTGCAATCAATCGGTGAACTAGTTAAGCACGTTAGTGATGAAGTCGCAAGCAGCAGCAAGCACGCTAGCAGCATAGTCAGCTAGCAAGACAGCTAGTAGTACAATTAAACCAAATGTTGCAAGCAGCAGTTAGTATAGGGCCAGTGAGTTGCAGAGCATTGTTAGTGTCTACGTCAGTGGTGTTAAGCAAACACATTCTAAATGCGAGGGCTTTGTCACGCTCCTCTTACTTCGTGCATGCACGCATAACAGCATAATACATGAACTATGCAATGCAGTCGTACCACAATTTCAACCTCTCATTAGCAGTGAACATGTGTGTATTCAATCGTCTTGAGCTCAAATGATGCTTCGTATCTCACTCAACACGCATGCGTGTAGTGAGTGATGACATAAATAGCTATATAATTATAATGAAATTTGATGTGCAAGTGCACGATTGCTTGAATCGAACACACTACAGCCAAACCAATCCATGTTTGCAACAATTGTGCAAACATGGATTGGTGATAACTGTGGGTGGGGAGATGCACGTACAATGAGCTTGTTTTCAGCAGGTGTATGTATGACCTCCAAGTCGGCGCGCGCTCATGCGGAAGTATATGTTACATTGTGAGATGCGTGTGCTATTGTGAATGCATATGAGGTGATATTCTATATATTGTATTATGATGATACACTCTGTAATGATGGATCACTGTAGAAAAATTGTAACCGCTTTCACACAGGTAGAGACGCGTGCATTACTACATGGAGATTATTGTCAATTATTTGAAGTTCAACCCAAGTAACTTCAATGCAATATTACAGACCTTGTTACAAATATCAATGCCATCCATTAACCTTTAGGGTCACTTGGTTGTTGGTTGAAATGAAAAGCGAGTAAAAAAGTTGGTGTGGGTTGCAAGGTGCTTGTCTCTGTAGCAGTTACGAGTGGCGGTGAGAAGCAAATTCATAACTTATAAGTCGTGTTGCTCCATAAGCCATGTTGTTGACGTCTATTCAGGGCTACCTTCACGCAGAATTGGCAGTGCCAACACAAAGACCGTCGCTATCAAGTGCCATCATGTCATATGTGTAGTTATGCAAGTTGTTGTTACCAAGGCATTTTCCGCCGTTTCACATGGCTTCTGTGTAGTTATGCAAGTTGTTGTTACCAAGGCATTGTCCGCCGTTTCACATGGCTTCTAAATTGACGACCGGTTTTACAAGCATGAAACCGTGATGACTCATGACACCGATGGGCAGGAAAGTGCCGCGGAGGTACAGAGTGTGGCAGACGATTGCCAGCCGTCGGATTCGACCATTGGGTGCGCTGCGAGGGCCGTACGATTGGCAAGTGCTACTTGGGAACATGCAGAGTGCTGCTGTCGCTCGGTCCCTGTGCTCATGTTTCTGTCTCGGCGACGGGGGTGTCGTTCACGTTGTTGAGGTGAGCTTTACCGGCGGCGGGAGGAGAAGGAGGAGGAGGAGGTGAAGGCCCTCACGTAGCTGACGCGCCAGTCAGCGTCAAGCTGGCGCATGCGCCAAACAACGAGGCGGAGGCAAAAGTGAGGCTTTAAATGATAATGTCTGCTTGAGGCCTTCGACCTGAGCGAGCCCCTGACAGGTACGGCTCGCGATGTGCACACGGTGTGTGCAGACATCTTGTTGCGACAGCTTACAGCATACAATATGGTCTGCCAGCTGTAGACGGCGCAGATTTGCCAGTGCCACCAAGTTTGCGTAACACACTGTGTTATACTCGTGTCAGCTGACACAACTTCAAGCACACGCTAATGTCAATCTGCTTGCGGTTCCTAGTGCGCTTCTGCATGGGGGCACTATGCGGAGGCTGTAACTCATATACTATGCATTGATCTGTCTTATGTTCAAATGAGTGACCATTTTTGCTCCGCACTTATGGCAATTACCATGAGCCAGGGTTTTGCCTGTGCGTTGCACGCAACTGCATGCAAATTCCCTTAAGCGGGTCTCAGTTGATGTGGGTGGGCGGCACAACAGCTGACACCCACCCACGCACCCACCCATGCACGCATGCGCGCGCTAAGCGTCAGCGCGCATGCTATGGTTAGCAGCTGTGTATGGCGCAGATCTGCTAACCATAGCATGCGCGCTACATGTTAGCGCGCATGCTATGCTTAGCAGCTGTGTATGCTATGCCGACCTGCATGTCTTCTTGGAACCATAATGCTTGCAATGCCATTGCAAACATTGTGCTGATTGGCTGCTTCTGCTCCTGCTTCTCTTATGAGTCTATCGTATGCAAACTGCTCACTGCTTTGCACTTACCATGAACTCTTCTCCTATGTGTTTCCATCTCAAGCAATGCAACTTGCAGTTTCCTCCCTCGGAGTCAGTCAGCAGCACTTCCTTGTTGTGTACAGTTAGCATGGGCGCACCCTTG
Organism: Chlorokybus atmophyticus; assembly: GCA_009103225.1. Classification (NCBI taxonomy): domain Eukaryota; kingdom Viridiplantae; phylum Streptophyta; class Chlorokybophyceae; order Chlorokybales; family Chlorokybaceae; genus Chlorokybus; species Chlorokybus atmophyticus. The sequence continues at coordinate 342,708 of RHPI01002069.1, forward strand.
ACTAGCATGAAAGCACTCTTGCAGCACCCGCTGCAAAGATTGCCGGCACAACCAGCAGCGGTAGCCATCGAATGTCAAGGGTCAAGTCGTCCGCGTTACCCTCGGGCTCGCAGCTGCGGTCTTGTGTTGCGCGCCATCCGCTGAACATGGCCCACGTGGCGTAGCAGTCAAGCATCAAGCAGTTGATGCCGAGCAATGTGCAGTGATAGCAACGCTGCTAGGGGCAACGACGCAGGCAGCGTTAATTGGCATGCGTTAGGGCAGGGAGCTGAAGCCGCGGTTAAGGCCAAGCCACATGCCTATCTGCCGAAGGTCCTGAAGGTCGGAACATATGAGGAGCTGAGAAGCCACGTTAACGCGGCTGTTGGCTGGAACAACGAGGGCAAGGTGGTCTTAACAAGAGCGGAGGCCGATGAGATTATGTCGATCGATGTTGTCATCAGAATCTGTGTCAACCCTGCAATAAAACAGATATGATTTTTGGAGGGCTGTCCAATACAATATGGTTGTACCGAAGTGTGGCTTATTTGCGAGATCTCTCAGACTTTGGCGCTGGATAATGTCCAGCGAGCCACACGGCGCCAAGACCTGCTCTCAAGAGTCGCACCATACAACGATGCGCTTATGGCAGTGGCGATTGGAGAGCAAACAGAATATTTGCCCCAAGTCGACCTCGAGTCAGTTGAGAGTGAGGTAGTCATTGTAACGAACTCCCATTGCCGAAGCGCCAGCTGGCCGGAGGCCGAGGCTGAGGTTACGGAGTACTGCACCATGTGCTGCGCTAACAGTTGACTCAACCCCTGCTGAGGCTGAGGTTTAGATGGTTTGCAAGGCAGTTGGCTTGTGTCGAGGACAAGTACTCGTGCGATACTACTTGGTTCAACTTTTATGTGTGACAGTCAGTGACAGGTCGAATGTCAAATAGTTGGTAGCAAATGGCGGGCTGGCATCTGCTACTTATTTATTGATGGTTGTCTTGTTCAATCTCACTCTCACTCTTTTTCTCTCTCACGCTCCCAGCATGTACATACTATGCGACAAGCAGCCTTGGGCAGGAAGCAACAAGGAGCGCATCCATGTGTTTGTGCAGAGCTCTAGATCTGTGATGGATATGCTGCCCTGTTAGACGCTGAGGAGGGTGAGGTGGATGGGTGGGTGANGGGGGGGGGGGGGGGGGGGGGGGGGGGGGGGGGGGGGGGGGGGGGGGGGGGGGGGGGGGGGGGGGGGGGGGGGGGGGGGGGGGGGGGGGGGGGGGGGGGGGGGGGGGGGGGGGGGGGGGGGGGGGGGGGGGGGGGGGGGGGGGGGGGGGGGGGGGGGGGGGGGGGGGGGGGGGGGGGGGGGGGGGGGGGGGGGGGGGGGGGGGGGGGGGGGGGGGGGGGGGGGGGGGGGGGGGGGGGGGGGGGGGGGGGGGGGGGGGGGGGGGGGGGGGGGGGGGGGGGGGGGGGGGGGGGGGGGGGGGGGGGGGGGGGGGGGGGGGGGGGGGGGGGGGGGGGGGGGGGGGGGGGGGGGGGGGGGGGGGGGGGGGATGTTTGCATGTACACGTGCGTGCGGAAGCAAGGTGTCTGCACATAGGACAGCTCAAGCGCACGCACGCACGCACGCACGTGTGTGGTAACGCGCACACATGCGCATGCGTATGTGGGCGCGTGCATGTATGCATTGCTAGGTGTGCGGGTACGTGGGCGGGTACATGTATGCGTGTGTTGAGTGTTGTTCTCTACTCCGCACTCCTGCAACTTGTCTGCAAGTCCTACTGGTGGATGCTTTCAAAGCAGCAACAACTCCTCCACGGATACAGAAGACAAATGCACCATCATCAACACTATCTCATCTGATAGCGTGCGTACAGCCAGAGCTGTTGCATGTTGGGTGTTGGTATTCTTTGCATGCATTGGTTGCGCACGCGCACTCGCAAATGTCCATGTATGCTGGTACATGCACGCGCGTCCACCTGTGCAGGCGTGCGCACGCCTGTCTGTGCGTGTGAGTGCGCATACGTGCTGTTGTTTGTAGGATGCGGATGTGTGCAGGCAGATGATCACGGACATGCATGCGTCCAAAGTTTCAAAGAGGGCAACATTGTGCTGGCATGGGGGACAGCGTGGCTGCTGCAGAAGGCCATGCTTTCTTCTTACTTGACAGACTCCCACGCGAGAACAGAGAGGCCGTTGAGGCCTTCTGCAGCGCAAGGCATGTGAGCGTGCGTGCGTGCGTGCGCGCGCGTGACATTCAGGGTGCGTGCATGCGTACATGTGCCACCAGTGTGTGAGTGGGCGTGTATAGGTGCGTGTTCATGCATGAGTCATGTATGGGCATGTGATGATTGGAATAGACATTTTTGATGGTGTACTGCATCCACAGATGGGTTGAGCCTGCGGTTTTGTTCCATTCCTGGGTTGCGCCGAGGACGTGTTGGCGAAGCATCTGAGTGTTAAAGGGGAAACCTTTGATAAAGAGTTCAAGATCAGAGTGAGACACCGGTTTAACATACACATAACCACGCGACAACGCTTGATGACGTTATCCCTTTTAACCTCTTGACCAAGTCGTTGTTGAGTGCAGCATGCCCGTTGGAGACCACTTTGCCACGCAAGACAAACTCCAACGGGTGGGTGTCATGTTGGGAGTGAACTGACTCATGACGACGCCGTTGTTCTTGAGCCATCAATGGTTGGACGACTTCAGCAACCTGAGAAAATATGACTGTGGTTATGTGGTCATACGATTGGTTCTGCCCGAGAGAGTGAATTACTTTCAGTGGCATTCGCGACAGTGGTGTGTGCGTGTGCGTGTGGACGAGTTTGTTTATTTGGGTGGGTGGGGGGGAGGTTTATCGGTCAAGTGTGCAGAGAGCCATTGGTTCACAAGACGGGACAAGTACAGCTGTGCGACAACCATCTGTCCGCCTTCGAATCTGAGAGTCAAAGTCAGCACACAATCACAGCAGACAGCTAACATACACACCTCAACGTTGAGGTGTACTGGTTCTCTCGACTGTTGGGTTAACAGTCAGGAGGATTCAGGCTAACAGCAAGGGCAGCAAGCGCGTTGGGGATGTGGTCACATTGCACCATGCTGGCATTGTCGTGTGCAACACTTTGAACACTCAAACACACGACGTGATGCACCAACTAATGCATCTGCGACGCGTGTCTTGTTGTACACACTTCTGATGCCAGCAAGTGGTTCACTTGAATGTGTGTGTGTGTGTGTGTACCATTTACAATAAATCGAACACGGTGTGCATGATATAATGTGTTGTTGTGTGTGCATGGCACTTGATGGAGGGCCTCCGCATCCCACACAAAAGCTATCTACTTCAACAACTCTTTGGGAAGTACTTGCCCCAATGGTCTGATACCCGGCAGGGGCCCTTCCTCCGTGTCGTTCTTCTCCGTGACGCGTGACGAGCCGCGCACACAGTTGTGGGAAGAAGAAGAAGGAGAGAGAGAGATGCCATTCCATGAGCACGCGCCGCCTGTAGTGTATCAGCTTTCTAGTGCGTGCTGTCGCTACGCCACATTTTGCAGGGGGGATTGTGAAAGCTCAGTACTACTACTGAGCACACAAGCGGATGACTCGTGTACTACACTACACTCATCGGAGTGTAGTACACTCATCGGCTTGAAAGCGTGAATGCGCGCGCGAGTGCACTCTGCCACAACGATTGGAGGGCTGTACCATCGGCATCCCCATGCTCCTCTCTGATCAGCTTGCAGCTCCCATCACCATCGACGCGACGCTGTTTGGACAATGTTCCCTTGCGTGAGTGACTTCAACAACGACGACGCTGCAGTCAGCTGGCAGGCCTGACCTCTGCATCCTATCTCGCTCCCAGTGGTTTTTCCTTCCAAGTGGAGTGCACACAGCCAATGTGATTGTGCGTCATTGCTGGCCCCAGCCTGGGTTGAGCATTGTATACCACTACGCAGACTTGGGGGGCTGGTTTCAGACAGTCTCTAACTGAGTTGTGCACAGCACATAAACGGTCAGACAGTATGGTGATGACAAACGTTTATAAGTGTCAGTCTTAGTGTTACACGACATTCACGTAATCAATAGCATGGTCTTTGCTGGCTCCTTTACCGTATCAGTAGTGATGCTGACTTTCAGTCAGTATCATCTTCAAACGTTAAGTGTTGAGTACTGCCAGCATGCCATCGTGATCAAAAGTGCTCTTTGATTAGCCCTTGAGAGCGCTGCACTACAGGAATGTGTATCACGCTACGCTCACTGTGCTACGCTATCGCGCCTGCCACACACTCAGCGCGGGCTATGTGCTCACACAGGCTCCGTGCCCTTCATCAACTCGGGCGCGTGTGGCCCTCACACACTTCGTGATGCTGCACAAAGACTGTTGGTGGTTGATGTCCCAAGCTGTAGCATACGAATCCAATCAATCTGCCACACCTTCTTGCTAGGTCTGCAGCAGTAGCGAACTGAAACTGCAATCATCCTTCACGCGCCTTGGGCCCTGGACTCTATGCATGCATGCATGCACTTCAGGCCAGGGCACTACCTTCATTGGATCTACAGGTGAGGTGACCAAGTGTAGCTGAGACTTGTCGCCGCGCGGCGGCGGCGAGAGGCATAGAGAAGGTGAGGTCAGAGCGAAAGGGTAGGAGAGCAAAAGGAGAGAACAGCCCAACCAGACTGGCGAGGGGAAGCATTGAAACAGCTCCGGAAGTAAGTCATGCATGGCATGCGATTGCCCATCGGCAGCAGCTTGTTAATTATGCTTGCCCGTGCGCAGGTTTCTGGCGCTTGCTGTTTGCCTGCGGGCTTGCATTGGACTTGCACGGGCCGTCTTAGCCAGCGATTGCTTGTTGTTCAAGTTGCTGAACAGGTGAAGCTTCACCTGTGCAGCAACAAAGTTAGGAGCTAGACGAGGACGGCGTTTGAGTGGTTGTGTGGGCGCTGTGGTTGCTGGTGCGCATGCAAAGCAACATGACGATGAGTAGTAGTCCATTGTTGTGAACAACTGCAGAAGCAATACGCTACTTGACTCAAGTACAATTGGAAGTCATGCTTGCAATCGATCATTATTCCTTACTTGCTTGTTTTTTTTTTTTTGGGGGGGGGG
>RHPI01002069.1:347983-362452 GCA_009103225.1 Chlorokybus atmophyticus
TTTTTTTTTTTTTGGGGGGGGGGGGCGCGGATGCACGGTGTGTATAGGCTGTTCTGATGTGACTGATGCAACAGAGCACTCAAGACAACAACACACGCACTCAGCAAGCCCCCAGATAAGCCGGCAAAAAATAAAGCCACAAGCAAGGGGCCTACACTACTTGTGGGCTCTGTCTAAGTGCATGCAAGGCGGGGGCGAGGCAGGCAAACAGGCAGGCATCGGCGAAAGCAAGCAACTGACCTGTGCCAGCATGCCGTGTATAAAGATCTGAAGGGTACATCATGGCATGCACATGACTTGCAACACAACGTAGTGCAGGCAAAATGCATGTCGCACACATAGGCATCCTCACAAGCACTCACAAACCACCGGGCTCACTACTTACATAGCTAGGTGATTCATCAAGCTAGCTACTACTACGGCCCCACTCGTGCACGATGCGTGCATGCATATATGTCGCAACAGTCCATTACCTGTATCAAGCAGTCACGTGTGTCTGTTGTGCTGAGTTCGGAGAAGCAGCACATGTTACATTTCCACAACCATTCACTCACTGGGACTCTGGCAAATGCCGCACTTGACAGCCAAGTCGTCACGATCATCTCCGCAACTTGACTACATCCGCAACTGCTGCTGTGGGCAAAGCCGCTGCGCATGGACGCCAAGTTGTATCGACAGCTGCAGATGAAGAGGAGTACAGCGAGGTGTATGACGTGGACAAGCAAGTTCCACAAGTACTCCCTGCGTGACGATGGCAATGCATTGAAGAAGACACGATCCAAACATGCTCGAACTGCCACACCACCCAATGTTTGACCCACTCGGGCTGTGCCATCAACAGGAACACTGATTCAGCACTGATGGGTAGTGTAGTTGATGAGTCACCGCACTCCATAAATCTGCTTGTCCGCAAAGAACGCATAGCAATAATTCAACAACCGCTAATTGCATAGTATGACAATATTGACAAAGAGAGTCTCTATCTACCATAACGGCATAAAAGCCACAACAAAAGGGGGCTGGAAGGAGCTGAAGTATTAGTAAGCAAGGGCGCCATCCAAGGTACTCCACACTCCTCCACTGCATCAGATCCTGCAGTGTGGTGGAGTAGCCTCGGCCTCGGCCTCAGCCCTGGCCTCAGGCCAACGGTTGCTGATGCAGGAGTGGGAGCAGTGGAGGGGGCTGGAAGGGAGCTGAAGTAGTTGTAAGGGCAAGGGCGCCATCTTGCAAACCTATGAACACTCCTTCACTTCCACCAGATCCTCTACTGCGCTTGGTGAAGCACCCTCGGCCTCCCCCTCGGGCCAGATGTCGGTCCGCAAGTGTGCACTGGTGACAATAACAACATGGCTTCCCTCTGCTTCGTGCTGAACTTCTTGCGGATACTCTTCACATTCGCCGATGACAACCGCCATCACCGCACAACCGTACGGTTTGACCTTTGCAAGCACATCTCGGCATCGAGCGGCACGCCTGACGACTTCTACCGTGAGTGTCTGGGAGATTTGACACACAAGCTAAGTGGTCCTGGATGCTCTTGAAAAAACCGGATCTGCTTGACCTGTGAAATTAAGCAGACTTTGAATAATGCGTCCACGGTTAGAGCGTCTTGAGCCTGTGCTGAAGTTATCTTCTCTTCGTTTAGATTCTCACCAACGTTGTCTTGAACTCGCATCATCAACTCGGACAATGACTCGAGCTTCAAGATAGCGGAGAATTCTTGAGGCAGATAAGCCTCCGGTGTTGCTGTCACTGCCGTTATGAATGCCTTGCCCTCCATGTAGTCTTTGAGCTCAGAAAATGCCTTCTCCATATCGTTTCGTTAATCCTCCATACCACCGACATGCTTGCAAAGAGGTTTGAATTCTGTGCAATTCCACTCAGCAAACCATTGAGGCGCACCTGTTGCCAAGACAGCAAAGATTGACAATGCGGCCTTCAACAAATCAAGAAGGTAGTGTGACATTCAGCCCATACATACATGCAAGTACCAAGTTGTAGACTTGCACGCACTATACTCATCTCACAATGACTATCATGCGCCAATCGTTCTATACCATGTGCCATCATACGTGCACAAAGCGCTCACCTGATGCATCCCATGTGACAACGTCTGCAGTACCAGCATCAGGACGGCTGTCGCTTGTTGATGCTCGACAACTTGTCCTTTGTGTTGGCCGGACAGCGCGTGAGGCAATGGGGCAGCGCCAGCAGTCAGACTGGTGCCGGCAAGTCGAACCCTGACGGGAATGGGGGTTGCCCGTGCTGGTTGTGACGGCAACAACCAAGCGTGCTTGCATGCTGAGCGCGAACATTATTCTGGGTTGCAAGCTGGAAGTGCTCCCCAACTGACGATCGCCAAAGCAATCCTGCAAGCAGTAGTTGCGTGAAGCGCACTTAAGGAGAAGAGTTTGGCTCATGTCGTAAGAAAACAAGTGCAGAACAGACCGTTGAACATGCAACGTGGAATACAAACTCTGTATTGTGCCAACCCATACAGGAGCAACTTACCCAATTTCAGTGCACCTAGAGCAGCCCAACAACCAGCACAATTCAAGCGAAATGACATAAGCATACGTTAAGGTGGTATCGGCTTGCGACAGACACGCAGAGCTGTGCCATACATAGCTGCTGGGCGCATACATTGTGCATGCTATGCATGCATGCATGTGCGTCAACGCAACAAGCGAGACACATGCGCTGTGTGACACATCCCAAGCGGTACCTGCCAGAGGCTCCCTCAAAATGTCTAGCCTACGCCTCGTCTTTCAGCTAGTGCGCTGACTGGAAACGGACCAGCACGTGAGCTGTGTTCAAGCCTCCACCTCCTGCTCCTCCTCAGCCCGCCGCTGGCAAATCCCTCATAATCAGCACGAACGACAACCCCTTTGTTGCCGCCGGAATTGATAAATGAAGCCCTCCTGTTACGTTGCGATGAACAATTGTAGTGCACCGCTGCCATGTGATTATCATTACACGCGTGCCAACTAGCAGGCCAGGTTCGCAGGTTTCAATGCAATTGTAATTCACTAGTAAGGTAGGTTAACTGTCTCACATTACGCACTATGCACATAAAGCGTGAAGTATGCACGCAAAGCTCGACCACTCATTAATATTCCATTAGGTACACTTGTTCATAACATAGAATTATATCCAGGAAGCGGGGGTCAAGCTGTTAGAGCAGCAGGTACTTCTGCACAACTTATAAAAAAGCATAACAAATATGCAATTCTTCGATTACCTTCTGGAATACTAAAACGTTTTCTTTTACAATGTATGGCAACAATTGGTATCGAATCTAATCTTAACCATTTTAATACAGTTAAAAAAAAAGCAGGCGCCTCTCGCTGGTTAGGACGACGACCTACAGTAAGAGGTGTCGCTATGAACCCTATACACCATCCACACGGTGGTGGTGAAGGACGTACTTCAGGGGGTAGACCCTCGGTATCTCCTTGGGGTTAACCTACCAAAGGGTTTAAGACCCGTTCCGTACGCAAAAAAAAGATTGTATCTTAAAAAGATTTTTAGGGTATAAATTAAAAAAAGACTTTTATCATACTGCATGCAATACAGTTTGAATAACATGAGAATAGAGATAAGAACACCAATATGCAGTACAGTAAAGCTGCGCCCTTGCATACACACATACAGGCACAGCAAAAGTAACGCACACACGCACCGCTCAGAACGCAAAAGAGACACACAAGAACAGTCACAACTATAGTATGAACGCACATACGCGCACACGTACAGAACGTAGAGCAGACAATAAGCAGAGCACAGCGCCGACAATACACACGCGCAGCACAGACGAACTCATACGCAGCAACCCAAACAGTGACTCAGGGACTGGCTAAGGGGGGGGCTTTCGATGTTGAATGCAACCAGCAGCAGCAGCAGGGAGGCAGGCAGGCAGCGTCAAACACAATGCCAGTAGCGGCCTGTGTTCCTCACCTTTCGTAGCAGAGGAGAGCAGAGCGGAAGGGACCGTTAGAATTTGATGTGTAGGGTTCCGGCAGCAGCAGTGACGCTGGCATGCACAACGACGCCGCCGTCGACTGCCACGACCTACAGTCCTTCCCCCCCGTCATCTGCTACTTCTTCTGCTGTTGCCATGGTTGATCGCCGTGTAAGGGTTTGCAAGTTATCATTAGTGCGTTGAGACACATGCAACTCAAGGGAGTGCGGGATTTCTATGGAAACCACTGCATGGTGCAGCACTGGCATCCCCCACTTGCATGTCAATAATAGAGGTGGGACATTACCAAACACTCATGACAGCGTAGGTTGGACTATGCAAGTGTCGGTACCGGTAGTTGCCACACATGCAATGCCTACAATCATAGCAGCCCGTCTGACTCAATAGCGGATAGAAACTGCTCCCCACTCCTCACATACACATACTCTCATGCGGTCATGGTGTTGCTACTTTTTGCGTGCTTGTTGCTTCTCACCGCAGTGCCATTATAAAGTATATACGTCGCACTATAAAAGCTGCAAATGCAAGTGCAGTGCAATGCCATCGCACAAACTCGCACCATCAAGGTAGCTCCAGCTCGTGATATGCTATGCGTACCAATCATACACTCGGTACTTTGCTACGAATTACCGTGCTTATAACTACATTACACCCACACCTACACAACATATGACCCCAATGCTTTTCAATTAAAGGACTGTGCTACAACCAATAAAATGCCGTATGGCAACACAAACACTGTCAAGTGTAGATGCCCGCGTTTTCATTCAATGTTGCAAACTATTTTGCTTTGTGTGATTCCTTAGCACAAGACTTAAATTGTACCGGCGAATCACTTGATTGCATGCGTGCGCTGGGGCCTGAACAAGGCCCCCCACCCCTCCCCTTGAGGGAAAGGGGAGGGGGGTGGGGGCGCTGCCGGTAGTCACAACAGTGTTTGCTTGCTTCAAGCAGTGTGTCGATACATGGCAAACGCCGCTGACAACCAGGCGTCCACGTCAGCTATTACATGCAGTCTACGGTCATGTCTTGGGGTATACCCTAAGGGTATACCCTAATCGCTACATAAGCTGGGGTTATTGCTGATGTAAACCCATGTATATTCATGACGTCATTCATTAACAGTGATTGCTGATGTGCTTGCTTCATGCTGAGTGGTTGCACTGCCTCCTACGATGCGGGAATAGCAGCACCAGGTGACTCACATGCTAGTTGAGCGCGCTCCTTCTGTGCATGCGTTGTGAGGCTGTGTGCGTGTCCGTGTCCGTGTGTGTGTGTGTGATCATATATCCGTAGCCTCATCCCTCCTTGTGGTCTATTTATCTTGTTTACCAAGCATAATGCCGTGTTGTAACACCATTCAATGATAATGCAAACACCCTGCAGCTTAGTGGTGTGATAATATATGTTGCCACACGTGTGTGTACATGTGTACACACATGTGTACATAGCTGTAGTGCATACATGCATATGCTTGCCTGACCGTTCTATGTTGTATGTGTTCATGATACGCGTGTGTGCCTGTATGACGAAGTGTAACATCGGCGCCTTAACCACTAGGCCATGGCAGCGACTTTTGCTGCCATCATGGTCATGGCTATGAATGGAGGAGCCACACACCAATAACCATGTCCCAAAACCATGTTATGACATTCCTCTTAACTCATTACCCATGGGAATCGTCGTGCACGACCGCTATACACGACGACTTACCCATGTCACCTATCGGACTCGCCGCGACCTGCCCGCTCAATGTCTGATGATAACGAAACAAGGGACTCTAACAACTCTGAATCGCATGTGGTTAAAGCTACTTGATACCTCTGCTCAAGACTTGCTCAACACCTAGTCCCTACACCAGACCACATGCGATTGGAAGTAAGCAGCCAAGTATTGGGTCGAAGAGAGTCAAGAGTCACGTTGTCTCGTGGAGCTGGAAGGAAAGACCTGCTTGCTGGACATGCTACTGCGGCATACTGTAGCATGTCTAGTGGTGTTAGCAAAAGCAACAAGATAACCCAGCTCTTGTACCAGTAGGTGTTTCTTGGAGCACGTCCGCCGATGTGAAGTGGTGCGGACATTTGGAGAGAATATCCTCTTAAGTAAACATGCTGTGCTATAGGACACACAGTCAACAAGCTACCCCCTTTAAGGAGGGCCGTCAGCGCGGCCGTCATCACACCAGTATCCGCATCCGCATCCAGTGGGGGCTCTAGATAGTAGAAATGCAGGCCCTTGTTGCAGCCATCGCAGAGCATCATGAGCGAATCGTTGTCGGCGCTCCCGCAACGCTCGCAACGCGTGCTGCGGGCGGGGCGAGGGTGCTTGATGCGCCAGAACCCTGCTACGTAAGGGAGGTGACACGGCGCGCAGTTCACCATGTTGTCCTTCAACCTCTCGCCGTTCTGACAGAGGTGGTCCAGCACCGCTGCGGGTACACCTTGAGCACCTTGTAGACTGTGCGACCAACGGAGGTGTCAAACGTGTCCTTGGTGGCCTCCAAGCGGTAGGCGAAGTATCCTGCTTTGAACCGACGTTGGTGCTCCTTGTAGAAGCCACTGCGCACGCGCTCATAGCGTAGCGTGTCGCGGTGATGCGCGATGCGCAATTCGTTGAAAGCCGTAGGGACTGTGCGATCAAATAGTGCTGCGCGTGTGATAATGTCATGATGCATCCAGTCGGGGTCGTCGAGGTTGTTCACCACGCAATCCACCTCCTGCTGTGCACGGAAAGGAAGCAGCGGCAGTCGTCCAAAAAGTAAAGTAAATAGAACGAGTTGTACTCGCGTAGAGCAGCCTGCTTTGACAATCAGTATTCAAGGGCCACCCATGGGAGGTGGTCATCCCAGGTGTTCTTCTCGTACTCCAGCACATACTTGCGCAATGCCTTTTTCATGGTCTGCACCATGCGTTTGGCGAGACCGTCGGCTTGGGGGTGGTCACGCGAAGTACGGCGATAATCGATGTAGCATTTGTCCAAGAAAATGTCGAACTCCCCTTTGAACTCAGTGCTTTGGTCGGTGATGACCTCTGCGCAGCTGCCGAACCGGCTGAGGACATGAGAGGGGAAGGCTTGAGCCCCCCCCCCCCCCCCCCCCCCCCCCCCCCCCCCCCCCCCCCCCCCCCCCCCCCCCCCCCCCCCCCCCCCCCCCCCCCCCCCCCCCCCCCCCCCCCCCCCCCCCCCCCCCCCCCCCCCCCCCCCCCCCCCCCCCCCCCCCCCCCCCCCCCCCCCCCCCCCCCCCCCCCCCCCCCCCCCCCCCCCCCCCCCCCCCCCCCCCCCCCCCCCCCCCCCCCCCCCCCCCCCCCCCCCCCCCCCCCCCCCCCCCCCCCCCCCCCCCCCCCCCCCCCCCCCCCCCCNAGGGTGCGAAGTCTCCCAAGGTGTCGAGTCCCCATCGATAGAAAAGGCCGGAGATGGGAAGAGGGTGGAATGTGGCGCAGCGTGTATTGAGGCTGGCGCATACCATGTCACATTGTTGACAGTGACACGTATGAACTCCTGCACCTGGTTGTACAATCCATGCCACTAGTACTGTTCCCTCACAAGGCTGATTGTGCGCTTGACACCAAGTGTTAAAGCTCAGTGTGGAGGGCAGTGACGATGCTTTCACGTGTGGCCGGTGTCGGCACCTCCTTGTCTTCACCATGGAGGCGACGATACAGCTTGTCATCCGCCCAGCAATAGTGCTGGGTGCATTGGTTGACACGGTCCTTCTCACGTGCCCTCATACAGGAGGGAAGCTGACCACTTGGAAGGAAGGAGAGGGATGGCTTGTTCAGCCGTATGTCGTGCCTGGTGTCGGCGGATGCCAGCTCTGTGTTATCGACCTCGATGTCGCCACCGCGAATGGTCCCTGCGGGTGTAGTGGTTGCGGAGACGGAGGGCTTAGGAGCAGGTAACCTGTTCAGTTGTTGCTAAGGCATCGGCGTCGGTTTTACGCCCTAAGCGCAACGCTGCTGCAGCATATTTGACAGCCACGGTTGGAGCCGAGTTCCACCGTTAATGCTCAGGTGGGGGTTACGAGTGAGTTCATCGGCGTTTTTGTTGGTGAGGCCAGCGCGGTGGTCAATCTCGAAGTCATACACCTGCGGCAAGGCCCAACGGGCAAGTTTCCCTGTTAAATGGTTGGTCATCTACTACTTGAGTGGCTAATGATTGGTAATCAACTGAAACTGTTGGCCGAAGAGGAAGGGCCAGAAGAAGGAGATAGTCCACATTGCAGCGAGGCACTCTACCTCGCAGCTGCTGTAGGTGGCCTCGGCACTGCTGTTGCTCCAGCTGGCGAACGACACCACGCGCTCCCTCTTGTTCTAATCGTGCTGTACCAGCACAGCTCCCATCCCGAGCTTGTTCCAGTTGGTGTGAAGGATGAAAGGCTTGATGTAGTCGGGGCATTGAAGGATGGGTGCCGTAGTGAGCCTGCTTTTCAAGTCCTTGAAGGCCTGCTGGTGCGGCTCCTTCCACACTAACTCCACTATTTTCTTTAGTACCTCGTTAAGGGGTCGCGCTATCTTTGCGAAGTCCTTCACGAACCGGCGATATTTGTTGGCAAGGCCCAAGAAGGCGCGCAGGCGCGTCAGGTACGCTGGAGCGGGGATAGCTGCCAGCGCCTCCACTTTTGCCTGCTATACGTACACACCATAGGGCACAATCATTTGTCTCAAGTAGGGTACCTTGTGAGTGAAGAATGTGCACTTGTCGGGGTACACAGTGATCCCCACTCCATTAAGCCTCTCCAGCACCTCCTCGATGTGCTTTAGGTGCTCTTCGTTGCTGTGGCTGAAGGTGAAGATGACGTCGATGTAGCACCGCCCGAAGTTCAGCCCCTTTAAGGCTTTGTCCATAACGCGCTGGAACTTGGTGGGGGCATTCTTCAGCCCGAACGGCATTGCTTGTCCTCGTCCTTGATGGCGATTTGGTTGTACCTTTGGCGCATGTCGAGGATGCTGAAGAATGTGCAGTCTCCTCATTGTAAAAGATGCCATGCTGTGGGCATTGGGTACTTATCTTGTTTGGTCTTGTTGATCGAACGGTAGTCGCCGCACATGCGTCGTTTTGTCCAGTTGCCTGCCGAATCCTTCTTCAGTGGCATAATGGTCGCGGCTGCAAACTCCAATGTGGACTCTTCAATGAGGCCTGCGTCCAGCAGCGCCTTACATCTCTAATCCACCAGATCCTCCTCAAGCTTAAAGAGCCTATATTGCCGTAAAAACACCGGCTCAATGTCCACCAGCCCGATGTCCATCTGATACACTGAACATGCACCCATCTCCTTTACGTTAAAGCTGAATTCGCTCCTCCACTTGTTGAGAAGAGCCTCCAGCTTCTCTCGTGTGTCCTCCGTGGCAAGAGGCCCAATGGCGTGGTCCCAAAACGTTGCATTGGCAACCACTGAGATGTCTTCCATTGTCACTGCTGCTTGCTCGTCCATGTGAGTCATCTCGAGGGCTGTGTGAGCTGCCATTTTGGTGTCTGCAACGCAATCAGCCCACCCCTCCGCCAGGTGTTCGAGATCCTCGAAGGACACATGGCGGTCCTGCAACGCGAAGCTCAGCTCCGGATCTAGCAGTGGATCCAGCAGTCAGACCATGGTGTTTCGGTCCATGGCGCGGCCGAGCAGCTGACATTGGGTCAGCGGGGACCCTGTGATACTATTGGGAAAGAACCCCATGGCGCGTTCGCGCTCACGCGCGTTGGGTCGTTCTAGCTTGCCCGTCGTGGTGTCGTATACCATGCCATGGCCTCCGTTGCGGAAGGCATATGACTTTAGGTATGACACCAATGTAGGATGTGCGCGGTGCGGTTGGCCAGGTTGGTTGCATTAATAGAAGTGGCTGTGGTGTGACACGTTGAGCTCTACGGTTGGGGTCAAGGATGTCATCGATCAAGAGGTTGCGTGGCCGTGTACTTGGCTGATGCGCGAAGGTCGCTGCGTTTTGTGCCTGCCGCGTTCAGATATGTAACAAATATATACGACGACGCGTATTGTATGCTATGATATGGCGGACATTACGTTGCGGCGTGACTGAAAATATTCCTTGTCATAAAAATTCCGTACGGCACGTGATTTCACGGCAGTGACAGCAAGAGCACCAACAAGAGCATTTAAATGGTTTGTTCAGTGGAATCGCATATGCTTCAACCCTCTCAACCAGCGTGTCACCTGTCGCCAAAGAAGATCTGTTGCCAAGGCCTCTTACGGCTTTAAGGGCCACTTTGAGGGGAAAGCATTCGAATCGGCTATCAAGGCTAATCCAGCGGCCTACCTGCCCGCAGAGTTCCGCAACATCTTGAAGGTGGAGACCCTTACCGATCTCAAGGCGAGAATTGAAGAGGAGCTTGCGGCAGAAAAACAAGGAAGAAGCGTACTCTGACGTCAGCAGAGGCAGAAGACGCTGCATTGATTGATACCCTCATTAAGATATGCGTGAGTCTGGACGCTAAGCAGATTCGTTTCCGCAGGCTCGGCCACAACAATGTAGTTGTACGCATGTTTAGCTTGTTTTTGAAATGTCGCAGACATTATTTGCGGATGATGTTAAATGTGCTGCCGTTGACGTGACGTATTTACAAAGGTCCCACCATATGATACTGCAGTGTTGGCAGTAGCTATTGGTGAGAACAAAACGGACCCTCCTACAACTAACTTGAAGCACAGAGCAGCTGAAACCAATGTTGTGGTACTTACCAATGCACATTTGCGTACACGCATTTGGCCGGAAGACGCTTACTCTGAGCATGATGTACTTATGATGTGACAAAAGTAGAAGACATATGATTAGCTCGTAGCTCTCTGGACGATGCAATGTGTGTGTGGGGGGGAAAGAACTCGTGTCTAGGTCTTTCATAATGATTGTTGCCGCTTTCACGTGGATGCACACATATGCATGTACCTGCGCACACATACCAGCGCATGTACTTAGATGTGAACTGCAAGCGTGGCACGTTTGTAGTGCATGTATATGCATGCGCGCACGCGCACATGCATTCGCGCAGTGCGTGTGCGGTACAGCATTTGGTGCTAGCACACTGCCACACCACGTATAGAACCACTGCAGTGTCCACCCACCGTTGTACATGGATTGTGGTTGACGATGTGCCTGTTGATCTACAGCTTTTTTGATGTGGGCATGCGGTTATCTATCTGCAGGCATATGTGTATGCTGCTGGACAAGATGAGAACGCCAGCTGCCTAGAAGAATCCCTAGAAACCGCAACATTTGTAGACGTGTTCCATCTGATACTACAGACCCCGTTATGCACCTCCGTGAAAAACACCCAGCTTCTATGCAAGTGAACTTGCTTTCAGACAAGTTATGTACGGCCGCCGGCGAAAATGTCCCTTGCCAAGTGCTGCGGGAACTCATAGCCGGGGAACAAAGCGCGCTTCGTTTGCAGAAAGTCGCCGTAGAAGCAGCTGAGGCCGGCGAGCCCCGTGTACAATGAGTACGGGGTGTTGGACTGCCACAGCTCCTCGTGCCCCATTACCAGTTGAAAACTCTGCATATTGCAAACATATATGAATTGGATATGTGCGAGATCCAAGTACTTCTCCTCCTATACAAGCAGCAGTGCATGCCTGAAGTCCGCCGCACACATGTGAGTGAGATTTGAGGGAATGCTGTTGCGCACAAACATGCACACGCGCAGACACCCGCGCACGCCCACACACTTGCCCACGCACGCGCACACGTGTGCCGAAACAAGTATATTGGTCCACCGATGGCACTTGCACGGAATCGTTGCAGACAAGTCAAGTAAGCGAAGCAAGAACAATGATTTCAACGCATGTTACTCACCACAACAAAGTTATTATGGTGGATGATCTCAACACTGTACCCCGATGTCTGCCATTGTGGTAACAGCGGGCATACTTGATGCGCCTTTCAGCAACACAAACACAGCACCAGGCAACCCTCGGCACCACTGTACAAGCTCACCACGCGAGCGCCCCGCTGCACATCAAACAATGTGTACAATTTCAGGCTACCATCCGAGCTCAAGGCTTTGTGTGTGACCAACTTGAATCAGCTCGCAAAGGTGCGTCAACCGCAGTAGACCATCATCATGATGCTAGACTGCAAGTAGGCATGATGCCTACTTGCAGTCTAGCAAGAGCGTTTGCAAAAGAGTACTGGGCTAAACAGCGTTGGTAGTATGTTGCTGCTACATCTGTTTCAATCGTTTGTATGGGTAGCTAACTTACCGGTGCTGCGAATGCCCTTCGCAGAGAGCTATTTGTTCCACCTACAGACGCACATACCTCCATTGTGTAACAGTCAAGGCCAAATTTCGTAATTTTCATGGCCATTTTAAGCCTTATTTGTGAGGTATCATGTTGTTCAGGACTTGTGGCGGATATCGGCGAGTTGCGAGTCTGCCGCAGATATCGACCGGCCCAGGGCCAGTCTGGAAGATGCCAGAAAACGGAGGGCCAGTCGAGAAGGGCTCGACCAGATTTCTGGAAGGGCCTGGCGCCAAGTAGTATAACTTGACCATATGAGCAGCAAATGAGGAGATCTTTGGTGCGTCGGAAAGGTCTAGAAGTGTACTACAAGATTCTGCAAGATTATCTTAGCTTCTAGTTTCGTCTAGCGCTAGAATCGTTTACAGTAGCATGTGCAGATTGGTAGGTATAAAAGTGACAGTCTACAATTTGTAATACAACCTTTAGCTCCCTGGTTTCCGGTGTGCAAGCTTGATGATGATTAACAGGTTGCTAGCGTGTGTCCACTGGTGTGTGCTTGCTTGTGTGACAATCCAAGGCGCTACACAAGTCGGTGTGTAGCTTGGAGCGCATGCGCGTGCGTACGCGAGTGGCGGGGCGCGCGTGTGTGCTTGGCAGATGGGGCAAGGTTCCGGTGTAAATACCGTGTCTTGGTGAGAGGGTTGTTCATCGGACCAACTCACAGGTGACAAGGCACGAGCACCGTCACAACTGGTATCGGAGCTACGGTTGCGGAGGTGCGAGTGTGGTAGCGTTTTTAGGGACGAGGCTGCATTTACACTCTACTTGTGAAGGAAAGGAGGTAAAGATGGAGAATGTCCTTGTTGAGGAGCTTCAAAAGGCAGTCTTGGCACTGCGAGAAGAGCTTCATTACATGCAAGCGGCGGCACAAGCACAACGCGAGGCGTACGAGCGTGCCATGGCGCATGCACGAGTTTCCACGGCGTCAAGCTCGCGCGTGCATGTGAAGGTGCCAAAGCCAAAGCCATTCAAGGGTCAACGTGATAGAGATGTTGTGGACGAGTGGGTCTTCCAAGTGTCATCATGGTTAAAGCTCATGGAGGTACCCGCACACTTACATGTGGAGGTTGCCGCTGTAACGGGAAGGTACATTAAATCACCACAAATCGACCATAAAAGCACCAAGTCTTTTGTGGTCGAGTGGGCTGTGACATTGGTCATCGGAGCTTGAGACCCGGGTTCGATACCTGCCTTGCACACGAATTCCGCGGTCGTTGTTTCTCGATCCAATAACATCGTAAATGGTCACTTTATGAGTGCCATCATCGATGGGTCGCGACTTGCCTAATGGCAGTCGCGCCGAACTGACCAGTTCAGTCGGCGCGGCAGGGCGCGACCTGCCTACCGCGGCGACGCGACCTGTGGGGCCGGCAGCGGCGCGCTGTGCGCGCGCTGACCGGTATGGGCCTAAACAGTTCGNAATTGACACCGGTGCAACACACAACTTCGTTGAGGAACAATGGGTTGTGCGCAACAAGATAGCGTGTAAACCCTCAGCATTTTCAGCTGCCGGTGCGGGGGGTGCGTTGCCAGTAAAAGGGGAAATAAAAATGAAAGTAAAGATTGGTAATTATCATGCCACTCTTACTTTCATAGTGGTATCCATCGACATATTAGGTGTTGATGTGGTATTAGGACAGGAATGGCAGGAAAATGTCAAAATGACATTGGATACAGGCGCACGTTTGTGCACGGTAAAGAAAGGTCGTAAGCGTGTAACATTGTCTGTGAAAGGGTCACATAGCTTGGACCACAAGCAGCCCGACCCTGCGCTACTCACTGCACTGCAAGTGAAACGTGCGTTACGCAAAAACACACCGGCTTTTCTGGTACACTTAACGTCGTCGGACGACTTTGTGCCGGGAAACACAGAAGGTGTTGCAGACATCATTGAGAAGTATCAAGATGTGTTCTCAGATGAATTGCCAGGCTTACCTCCTGATCGAGCTGTCGGACACACAATACCACTAATTCCTGACAGTGAACCTCCGTTTCGGCCTATATATAGGCTGAGCCCCCGAGAGAGGGGGGAAATGGAAACTCAAATCAAAGAGTTATTGGAAAAGGGATTGATTGAACCGAGTTCTTCACCCTTTGGCGCGCCCATCTTGTTTGTGATGAAAAAGAATGGAAAGCTGCGCATGTGTGTGGATTACCGTGCTTTGAACAAGATCACGGTAAAGAATCGATACCCGTTGCCCCGGATTGATGATGTGTTTGATAAACTGTCGGGAAATGCGTA
>RHPI01002069.1:379021-390256 GCA_009103225.1 Chlorokybus atmophyticus
CCCCCCCCCCCCCTCCTCCCCGCGCGCAGCAAACAACCAGTACCATTGACACTATGACTCACACTATCAACACCATTTGATCTAATGCCTATACAGTTAGCATACGGCTGCTACTGCTATTCAAGAGCAGCGAGCCAGGGCAGCAGTTTGGCATGCACAAGTTCGGGTGCATCATCGTGCGGGCAGTGGCCAACACCCGGAAGGATGACGAGGTTCACCAGCGGGTTGGCGGCGGGCAGATTGAGGAAGAAGCGGCCAACGGGCCCGTCGAGTGGCGTGAACGTGTCTCGGTCACCCCACACCAGCAGGAGTGGTGCCCTCACCCGCTCGATAAGCGCCTCGGGACGCGGCCCGGGGGGACCCGTGATGATGGAAACAAAGGCCTCCACTGCGTTGGAGTCCGACGCAGGTGTGACTATCAACTGTCCAGACAAGATTGCATTAGCTACTTGGCGAGTCACTGATGCTGCAAAATTGATAAGCTGCTACCGTCATGCATGTGTCACAAGACGAGTGCTTGGGAGTACTGACATCAATTAGCTCGTCGTCCACGGCCGCTTTGTTGTTGGCATACACTCCAAGCAGAATCTGCCTAATGTTCTCCCTGCAAACATCCTCAGTAAGACAGACCAATGTGACACCACAATCCATGCAAGTCTCTCCCTTCCTACCTGTCTCGTATCTTGTCAAACAGGTAGCGTGCGACACGCGGTCGCTTGAGCAGCACGTCTACGAGGGCGAGGACGGGTGCCGCGAGCTGCAGCCGCCAGTCGTCCATCACCGCCTTGTTGTTCATCCCGCCCGCACAGTTCATCAGCACCGTCCCGCGCACAACGCCCTCCTCGGCCTCTGAAGTCATGTACCACATGATTACGTGAGCATCATCTGGCACGTAGTTACACTGAATAGCAATGCCAGCAGTTAATGGCAAGTGAGAAGTATGTTGCCTCATGCCTGCAGTGACAACAACGTGAGTGAGCAGTGTACACTGATGCTCTGAAGAAGGGACTGCTATTACCTGCGCTTGCCATGAGAACCGCCAGGCTACCAACTGAGTTGCCAACAAGCACTGCTGGCTCTGAGACAAACTCCTTCACAAAGTCCAGAACTTGCTGCGCACAAGACCACTTGATCAACTACCCATGCCAACACCACCACCAACAACAATATAATCGCATGTGCGCACTCACTCACTTCTCGCCACGTCTCCATGGTGTACGCGAAGCCAGGGGGCTTCTCACTGGCGCCCTGGCCGAGGAGGTCCAGCGCGTGCACGGTGTAGCCTGCGGCCGCCAGCGCGGGGATGTTGGCACGCCAGTGCCGCCATGATGCGCCGAAGCCGTGCACCAACACGACGGGGGGACCCTGTGTAATGTGACATGCACTCAGACGCATGGGTGCACTGCAATGTGTATGCAGGCATCTGCAAACACACGTGAGCACACACAAGCACAGTCCCAACACCTACACAAGCGCAAACATGCATAGAAGTATGCAAGAGCATGTGTATGCTTGCGCACCTTTGCACAAAAACGAACGTGCGGCCAACTACAATTGACACGAAGCACCCACTGTATGCATGTGTGCGTATACACATGTACGAACGTACGTGCGTATACACGCGCAACATGCACACGCACTCACACATGCTGGCAACCACGTGCGTACAGAAACGTATTGACGCACTCACGTGCTATGCACCGCACCTCACCGGCTGTTGCGTATGCGATGCGGTAGCCTCTCCATGTCCAGTATTTCTGCCTCAGCTGCGGCATTGACCGGATGCCGACACCACTGCCAACCTGCTCGCTGGCTGCGGCTTCTTCAACTGCTGCTTCAGGCCATGCGACTGAAGGCACTGCGCCAGGGAACAATGTTCAATGCTACTGCGCTACTGTGACTTGCATGAAAGCAGCTAAGCCTGTGGTTTTGGTGCAAGCACGTTGACTTTGTGCCCACACTGACATGGTTGTGCTGACAACACGTGCAACAGCTCATGCATGCACGGAAGCAGCAATAAAAGTGACCACGTCAACATGCAAGCAGGCAGTCAGTTGGTCAACTTGACAGTAAATTACTCCGTGATGGGATGTAACGCAATGCCTGCCAGCAATCAGAAACAGAAGGACACTGCACTACACCCCAGCTATCACCTTCCGGCGCAGCAGCGACGCCTGCGGCAGAGGCGTCTTCGGCTCGGCAGCTTAGCCGGCGGTGTCGCTGCTGAGGTTGGTGTCCTGCTTGTCGTCGTCGTTGCTGCTGATGTGGTCGTCGTTGGTGTTGAGACCTAAGCAACTGAGCTGCCAGCCGCTGTCTCCTCGCCAGGCCATGCGGGGCGGCGCACAGCAAGGCGGAAACGCTTGGGGTCGCATGCAACTGTGTTGAACGGAACGCAGCTGCTGGACCAGGTGTGGACCGCAACGACGACGAGGACGTTGATGACAATCGCAGCGCCGACACCGCCGACGCCGCCATGGTGCAGCGCCACGCCAGGCTAGTGTTCAGAGCACCGTAGCCAGTTGCAAAGCGCATACTGGCCGTGGTGCACGCCAGTATAGCCTCGTGTCTATTGTACTGGCATGCCAGTTTCTAACGCATGCACTGGCATGGGGGTGTTGTCCAACATGCCAACACTTGAGGCCTGTTACCTGTGATGTAGCACAGCGGGGAGGTGTCAACATAGCCAGTGTAGCACATGTGCGTAAACAGCTCATACCGTATTTTGTGAATTTTATACCCCTCCCCCCCCCCCCCCTATGTTTACAACACCCCTCATTGATTATGCGGGGGTGGCTTTGTTTGTCATAAATACGGGGGTTGTATTTGACAAAATACGGTGTTCCCTATCCACTGAGGTAAGCATCGCAAGCATCAGGTACAAAAACGCATGAACATGCATTTGTTCAATTAGGCTGTGTCACACATGCGAACGCATTTGCACATCGAAACCAAGCCAGCAAGCAGGCAACATGCATGGCACAGTTCAAAAGCTAAACGCGTATTGTAGCCTTCTTGATGATATCCTGTACCTACACAATATGTACGTGACAGCGCTGCCATGCGTCTGAATTGCACAATGCTGCACGTGTGGTTTACCCCTCTACTCCCCCCCTGCACCCTTTCGCCCCTCTTGCCTACTTGCTGTCCTACTGCTTGTATCCTAGGCTTATGCTCCAGCGTGATCTAGCGCTGTTGGTAGTTGAGCTCTGGTCTGGGCCCCCCTACCAAATCTGAAGATGTTAGAGTGCGTGCTAGCTTGCTGTGCCATTTGCATCTGCACTCGCATCTCTTTGCTTTATGTATCAAGAAACAAGCGACAGGCGAACAAAGCCCAAGTGTCCCAAATATGTCACAACCACAACCACAACCGCAACCACATTATGTCAACCCACGATCATGTTTCATACGTGCGGCTTGCATTGCAAGAATACAAGCGTGTTGACTTTTTGGACACACCCGGCAACTCAACACTTATGCATTGCTGCTGCCAACGCACGCTAGCAATAACATTGAATGACAAGCCACTTCAACAAAGAAGTGTCACACATTCGCATCATCATGCTGCATGCATAGGCAAAGACCGTAGTGACCCTGTGGTAGACTCAGTCACAGTCCCGCACAAGGACATGCAGCGTGACGGTGCCCAAGCGTTGCGTGTGTGTGCATCCAGTGTGACGGCTCATTGCAATATATATCCATTGTAACCATCTAGTACTCGTCCAAGCCTTCGTCATCAGACCCTAACGACACCTCCTTCTCATGGTCTTTCTTCACCAAGGAGGCCTGCACATTGACAAAACCTGGTGTTGGCTGGGGCTACTTAAGTAAGCCACTGCATGTTGCTTTGGCACGCATACAGTAAAGCCATGGCGGCATGAGACATTGCATGTGGAAAGGTGACTTGCCTGCAGTAGCCGGTGCTGTGCCACAGCGATGCGCACTTCCATCTCCTTTTGCTCGTCCTGAAAAGAGCCATTGATTATGAACAACAACGGATGACCACATGCAACGTCATGTCAACAGCATCAGAGTGACAATGGCAGATACAGCATGCACAAAAAGCAGAGCATACACACGTGCACGCACGCACGCACACAGATATACACACAACATCCACAATACAACATTCATTCAGCTCACACCATCTTTCCCATGAAGTCTCCCCCTCACCTTGATGGTCTGAATGGCCTTCTTCATCTTGACCACCGGCGACGTGTCTGAGATGTTGCTCCCGCGCTCGTTCATAGTTTGCTGTGAGCGACAGAGGCACCCACCCATCAGTCGCACACACAAGTCGCATGCAATCTGCATACAAGAGCGACGGACAACATCAACACATGAACAAACCTTTATGCGCTCGAGCTCCTCCGACGCCCTCGCAAGCTCGTTGGTGAGCTCCGCAACATTCTCCGCGCTCACATTGTGCCTCTGTTGGAATGCTGCAGAGTGAGACCGAGAGTGCGAGAAAAGTCCTTGTATCCCACACCACACCCACACATACACACACAGCACACATACACACGTAAGCCCTATGACGACACAACAGCATCCATCCCTTACCGCCTGAGCTTTCGCAAGCCTCTCCCTAGCTTCCCTCCACTGACTCTGCAGCGTACTACTGCCACTATTGCCATTACTGCCGCTGTTGCCGCTGCCATTGTTGTTGTTGTTGTTGTTGTTGCGGCCATTGTTGCCCTTGCCACTCTCATCAACCCCCTTCTTGTCCCCCCCTCCCGTCCCTATCCCTATCCCCCCCGCCCCGTTGATCGCCCGCTCCCTGGCCGCCAGTCGGTCCAGCGCGGACTGCGCGCGGGAGGAAGCATCGGAGAGGGCGGAGGCGACCGAGGGGGCGCTGGACGCAAGGGCCTGAGAGGGGAGTGACGAGTAAGGGGAGGGGAGTGGGGGTGTGCGTGTGCGTGTGTATGCGAGTAAGGGAGTGAGTGAGCGAGTCAGTGCGTGCATGTGGCACTGAGCGCAAGACTGCGTGACCGACTGTAAGTGTGCACGAGTTGGTGCTTGAGTTACCGAGCCCGTAAGAGAGAGCGAGTGCTTATGCAGTGCGTGTACTCGCTCACTGCCATGCGTTACCAACTGAACAGGCAAGAACCATTGTCAACTAGTCGTTAGCATGGGTGTGAAGTGAGCAAGCATGTGAGTGGGTGACTTACAGAGCGTGTATGTGTGGATACACGTGCGCGGTGGAGCGTGTGTGGCAAGCGTGTGACACAATTTGCCTCTTTGACCCTCACACCTGATTGACGGTCTCCACATGGCCGAGTCGTCCCCGCCACTCCCCTGCCGGATCCTTCCCGCTCCCGCCCGCCGCTCCTCCGGACGACGTCGACGTTGCGTTGGATGCCGCCAGCAGCGGGGCCACGCGCTCCACCTCCGCGCGCCACGCGTCCGGGTCAACATGGCCAACGCCACCTGGCGCAGACTGACCAGGGAAGTCCTGACCGGGAGGCCTGCGATGGAAGCAGATGCAAGAGACAGACAAATGTTGGGGTTGTGCGTGTATGCGCGCTCGCATGTGCGTGTGCATGCAAGCGTTGGCGTCTTTTGGCTTGCGTGTGCATGTTTGTGTGGGGGTGGGGGTGGGTCTGCATGTGCAGGCATGCACACGCATGCTTGAGTGTTTGGTACTGGTTGTGCGAACCGTAACACAACATACCGCAATAGTCGTCAATACCAGACATCATCGCTTCCCCTACCCTGCGTGTGTGGTTGTGCCGTCCCCATCTCTTCTCCTGTCCGCATCCCCCGCCCCTTCCTCATCCTCATCATCCCCATACACGACGCCTTCCGCCTCATCCTCTACGTCCTCGTCCTCATCTCCAGCCTCCTCGCTCACCTCCTCATCCTCCGTGCTGGCAGCAACAAGCGTGTGACGATTGTATGACAACTTGCGGCGAGTGTGTGTGGGTGTGTACGCGTGTCTCACCTTTCAGCAGGGTAAATTGGGCGCTTGAACTGGAAGCCTTGGCGGTCGAGGACGTAGTCGATGAGGCTGTCGAGGACGCCGCATACGGGGTCGCCGCAACCCTGAAGTGGTTGTGTGCGTGTTGTGTCACCGAAGAGCTAACGCATATGCGCACCCACACCACCCGCACGCACCCACACCCACACGCACGCGCACACGTGCCTGTTTGAGCTTTGCTGGTGGGAAGCTCGGTAGTGGGAACCCACAGTCTTTCAACTCCAACACTGCACAAGGCGAGTACGGCACAACCACAGCACATGGTGATGGTAAGCGTGGCTCACTATCGCCTTGCTATCCAAGAGACTAAGACCACTCACGACTTTACATATGGTCAAGAATGACCCCACGCAAGCCCAATGCTAAGCTTTGGAGGCATAGTGATGTGTTTCAGTTGTTTGATCAAGACTGGGACCATTCCCCCAAACAAAAATGGTTGAAGAATCATCAAGGGGTGGACACTAGACTGAATACTGATCAATCCGATCCGTGCAGTGTGGATATTCAAGCGTTTAGCCCAAGCTGTCCCTGTCACAGCCGACAACAACAACAACAACAACAACGTACTTATATTGGCGCAGACGGCGTTGGGATCGTCGAACTGCCCCGGCGCTGTGAACTTGCGTCCCGCCAGCCCCAGCAACCACGCCACCTGCACATCGTGTGCGTTAACAATGTTACCCATCAACCAACAGCGACAGATACAACACGACAGCATTAGCCCATATATTGTCATCAGTCAGAAACTAGTTGATATAAGTATCTACAAGACTGGTTTATACAAGACTCTTTTTACATTGATGTTCACGCACGGAAACGCGCATGCATGCGCAAGCGCGCATGCTCACACACAAACACACGCACGCGCATGTACTCACGAGGCTTGTGAAGTAGAAGAACTGCTCGTTGGGGTTGCTGGCGGCCAGCGCAAAGTACGTGTGCGGCAGCGGAGCCCAATACGGCTTCCTGCAAAAGCACGCGCATTACAAAGGCAGGTTGTCACTGTAATGAACATTAGTGTCATGCGCATGACACTTGCATGCGCTTCCGCTTGCGCGCGCACGTGCACACGTGAGCGGCACCGCATGAGCACCATTGGTGACAAAGCATAACAAAAAGCTGCTGCTGCTGCTGCTGCTGCCACATGGGTGGTTTAACAGTCTACAAGATTGAAGCTGGAGTATTGCATACAAGAGTGCATTGTAAGTTGAAGCGACAAGGTCTCCACTGTATAGACGAACAACTCTATTCGAAAAGTATTAAATTGTGCATGTGCGCTTCTCCATCAACACAGGAAGAAGGTGATGACACCAACAACATCAACGACAACCGCAAGCTCATCCACTCACTTTCTTCGGCAGAATTCCCTCTCGTAGTTCAGCAGCTTCAGCTTGTCCACGACGCCCTCCATCACGATCTCGCACGGCACGTCACTCTGAAAACACAACAAATCGTCACTCGCATGCAACAACACCAACACCAACAAATCCTCTCTCCCCCTCCCTTGCCTCGAGCGATCGGGTCCCTCCCGCTCTCCTGCCCGGCGCTCCCGCCGACGATGATGTGGAGGTGGAGGTGGACGGCTCGTTGTTGTTGGGTTGCGTGGCGTTGGGGTCGGACGGGGCGGGGGTCTCCCTGCTCGCGGCGCCATCGCCCTTGTGACGCTGATGCAAACCAGACGAAGAAACAATGCTTTGGTTTGTTGGAGAACGTACTGATTGATGTAACCAGGTGTTGACGGACAGTGTCTCGGTTCTCAAGCAACAGTGCCTTGATTTTTTTTCAAACGAAGCAACTAATGCATAGATACACCAGATTGGCAGCTTCTGGGCAAAGTCAGTGCTTCGCCTGACCAAGGCACGTTATGCTCAGGATCATTCAAGTGTGTTCCACAAGTGTGAGAGGTTAGGCACAGCTTATGATTTTGACTCATCCATGAGTGAGAGACGCAGGCTTATGGACGATGACAAGTTTACAGTATGTGCAAAATCAAAAAGGCAGATTGCAATGCACGTTCATTCCCGCAATTGAATCCGGTCACTTGCTTCTGTCATGAGCATTTAACTTTGCAGTACTGTAATGGTAATTGTCATGAGAAGTGCGAGACTGCATGACAACGGTGAGCTATCGACACTTCCAAATGACTGCGTGAACTTTGGCTGATGGACACAAACATTACAACAACTTTTCTGCCAGCTGCTTCGGATGTGCATAATGATGAACGAAGCGACCAAAGCCAACACAACGATTCAAAAATGTTGATTACCCTTCTGCGCTCTCCGGTGGACATCTGGCACCACTTTCAGCTGGGTGCTTTCGTTTCCTCTCCTTGCCTTTGCTGCCCAACTCCCAATTAACCAGCACCCAAGCCTAAAGTTGCCACAACCGTTCCACCGAATCTGCTGATGCTAGCCACATCCTGGACGACGCCAACGCTGTGCGCAGCAACAACTCTATCCCCTCCTCTCCCAGCCACCTGGCACCACCCTCAGCAACCCGCCGCCGCCGCGGTGGGAAGAAGTTAAAATGATTGATCATCGCTATACCCAGTCAACTTCGCTGAAAGCTCAAACGGTCTGTGCTAACTGACGCCGCACGCACACCGTCGATCGGCGGAGCACAGTTGAATTGGACGACAACGGGTGGACCTGTCGCAACCAGCGCTCACGTGATCCGCCGTGTCACCATCTAACGTATGCCTACAGCCAGTCTCCACCGCACAAACGCTCGCACTAGACCTGTGCGCCGGCACAGGATAGAAATAGCCGCGAGCGAACACTCTCTCTCTGCCGCCGAGTGTCACGTGATGTGGAGAGGGACCTTGTGAGCAGGCCAAGTGGAGGCGCCACGTCTCAGACAAACGGCGGCGGCGGCGGTGGGCGTTGACTGGGTGGAGGCGGGTTCTACACAACAATGGGTGTGCACGGTACGTGTGAGCTCAAGCAGAATAGCAGCAGATTCGCTGCTGTTGTTGTTTGGGCCGAGTAGCACTAAGTAGCAAAGGGCTGCCTGCATGCACTCACTGCTACCCTTACTTAAGTTCTGCTGACTTGTGAATTCTACGGTATGTTGCGCATATACACCCAAAGCAACCATTCTGTCATTGTACCCACTCACAGCCGTAAGGCCAAACGTCCTTCACACCATTGACGATACGAAGTTCACGAAGCAGAGGCTTTGGTGCAAGCCCACTATCCGAAAGCACGGGAATTCTTTGCATTTTGCAGTTCTGCGCAGTGGCAACCACATTCACAGGGTCGTTTGTGTGATGCCATCCTGATGTGCGCTGATGACCTACAGGTATGGCATCGATGTCGCCTCAAACGGGCATGACAACAATGGCTGCGATGGCGTCGGGCACCGTCTCGCTGTTCGCAGCCCAGGAGCGCCTGTTGCAGCAGCTGCGTGCAGCAGGCACACAGGCCATAGACGTAAGTGCAATATAATGTTCCTTGTGTGTAAAACTCTGTTACCACGCACACGCACACGTACTCGCACATACGTGCGCATACGGACACGTATGAGCGCGTGCGCATACCCGCACACTCTGTCCCACACTTAACCGCACACACACATACACGCGCCCTTCCACCTTACAGAGTCTCGGTCGTCTTGCGCGTCACATCGAGTCCGGCGGCGCTCTGCCGACGTCCGCCTTGCCGTCAGTGCTGCAGGAATGCGGCGCCACACCAACAGAACAGGCGAGGGGGTTTTGTGTGTGTTTGTGTATATGTGTTAAGTGCGTGCGCACTCGACCAACAAGAGTCGTTTGTGCTTATGTGCGGCTATTTGGGGCTCTTGCAGGAGCTGCAGAGGCTGCTGGAGAAGTACACCGACGAGCTCGGGGAGGTGGACGTGCGCGCTCTCCTCACAGGCATACGTGGGGAGGTACATACTTGCAGTTGTGTATCTGGTCTCCAACTTGATCAATGAGTGAATTCATCACAGCATAGCAATACAAAAACAACAACAGTCACTCATCGTCAACTCTGCCTGCTGTTGTGCAGATGAGTCAAAGCCGCACGGAACTTGTCCTCAAAGCCTTCTCCTCCATCGACAAGGCACGCAGCACACACGAACTTGAACGAACTACTCTCATACTGCCACACATCCCACACTACCCACCTGTGCTCATATTGACATACAAGGACTGAACAACAGATGGGCGAGGGCATGGTGGCGGTGCGCGATGTGGCGGCAGCGTACAACGCAAGGTGCCATCCGGCCGTGATGGAAGCGCGCGCGAGTGAGGACGAAGCCCGTCAAGCATTCCTTGACCAGTATGCATCGCATCGCAACTGAATCGTCTGTTGTCCATATCATGCTGGCGGTTGTTGGCATTTCCTCAACAAAGACTTTCCTGTTTTCTTGAATAGGTCGTTTGGGGCGTGTGCGGATGTGAGTGCGGCGGAGTTCGTGCAGTACTACTCGCTGGTCAGCTGCGGCATGCACGACGACACACTCTTTCAGCTCATCATCTTCAAGGTGACTGTGACTCGCCGTGCTCGAGTCAGCCATATCTGACAATGCCGCCAAACATGTGCACATACACACCAACAAGCTTTTCATGCCACACTCAGCAGCACTCACATAGCCCCACCACAATATTAACGTTTCTTCACTCGCCAGGACTGGAAAGTGACGCCAGACAACCACAACGTCGACGCCACAGAGACCAACGTAAGAGCCCTCACCACTCCCCCCACCCCACCTCTCCACACAAAAGCACCACTCACCCTCACAACTCTATCCCAGATCAAGACCCAGGTGTACAAGGGTCGCATCCGTCTGCGCGAATTCTTCGTCGACTTCGACCGCCTGCGCAGCGGCTACGTCACGCCGGGACAGCTCAAGTCGGGCATGTCCGCGGCGGGAGTGAAGCTGCCTGCACGGGACCTGGAAGGCATCGCTGCCCTGGTGAGTGACCACTTCTTTTCTATGTTGTCAACTTTGATAGCAATGTTGTTGGTGTTGCAATGCATGATACGCATGGCAGTTGTGTGCAATGCAATTGTGTAACAACGTAGTTGGACTTTTGCGAGCTGCGTGCAGTGCACTGCAGCGGTAATGTTGAGGCATTCTTGACTGATGCTGTTGTTGTCGTGTCTGTGCAGTACACCAATCCTGAGGACAAAGTGAGGAGAGTCAACTACCGCGCATTCTGCGCGGAGATCGACTCCGTGTTCACCGCCTTCGACCTGGAGAAAACACCCCTGCGTGAGGTACATCACCTTACCATTGTACCAATCCCCGCCCCC
>RHPI01002069.1:397377-550844 GCA_009103225.1 Chlorokybus atmophyticus
GGGGGGGGGCAGCAATAAGTGCATGCCAAGTAGACTGTGCATACGGGGTGCTGAATGTGCTGGTGTTCACTTGTGTTGCTGCTGCTGGTGCTGTATGCGCCGTGCTGGGTGCTCACTTGTGGTGTTGCTACTGGCAATTAGTGCACCTGTTGAAGAATGATCCTGCTGACAGGTTGAGACGCTTTGGTGCCAAGGTTTGTTCTGGCTACAAGTAGTTGCGCTTGCTGATGAGTCCACAGCAACTCGCCAGTTGCGTAGCAGAGGGGCTCGACAGGAGGAGATGGCAAGCATGTACTAGGGAGAACGTGAACGCCTTCTTTGACCTGTACCTGCAGACACTTGAAGACTTAGGCATTGACGACCCAACCCGGATTTATAATGTAGATGAGACTGGGTTTGAGCCTGATAACCTTGGTAAGATACGCATACCTTGCATGCCGTTTGTAACGGGAAGGCACATTAAATTACCACAAATTGACCATAAAAGCACCAAGTCTTTTGTGGTCGAGTGGGCTGTGACATTGGTCATCGGAGCTTGAGACCCGGGTTGGATTCCTGCCTTGCACACGAATTCCGCGGTCGTTGTTTCTCGATCCAGTATCATCGTAAATGGTTATAAGTGCCATCGATGGGTCGCGACTTGCCTAATGGCAGTCGCGCCGGCGTTCAGTTGGCGCGGCAGAACGCGACCTGGCTGACGCGATGCGACCTGTGGGGCCGGCAGCGGTGCGCTATGCGCGCGCTGACCGGTATGGGCCTAAATTGGTCGGTCCTTGGGCGGTGAGGCCGGTGACCGACCATAATAAGACCCCTGGGAAAATTCCCCGGCTGATGGGAACCAGCTGCCGAGGACGTCAGCGTTCTTAAGTGGGGGAATGTAACGGGAAGGTACATTATATTACCACAAATCGACCATAAAAGCACCAAATCTTTCACACCGATTGACGTCAAAGGACCATGAATGGTCCGTACCTCTGGACCGGGATTGTCTCCTGCTAAGTGAAATTGGTGGACCATATATGGTCGGACTGTCAATGACAGTCGGACCATGCATGGTCCAAACCTCATATGAACGGTCCCATGTTTTTTTGGGGTCGCACCATGTATGGTGACCTGTTTGTATAAGTTTGCAAGGACCATGTATGGTGCAATGCCCCCTGGCGCAGAAGACCAGGCATGGTTTGTTACTTCCACATGTCTGGTGATCGACAGTCGCACCATGCACGGTCCATGGATACGGACCGGAAGTCTTTGTTCAAACTAACATATTTCAGACCATGCATGGTGCGCTGCCCTCCTGGCTCAGTGGACCATTTATGGTGCCAGTCTGATCGACAGCCGCACCATGCACGGTCCATAGATACGGACTTTGTTGTGCATATGTGGTCCACAAGCGGTACCATGCATGGTCCTAACAGACAACGCACCATACATGGTCTGATTGACAGTCGCACCATGCATGGTGTATCATGATGTCACAGCCATTGAAGCCATGCATGGTCCACAAGCGGCACCATGTCTGGTCCTAACAGACAACGCACCACATGGTCTGATTGACAGTCGCACCATGCATGGTGTGTCATGATGTCACAGCCATTGAACCCATGCATGGTCTTAGCACTGGTGCCTGCACCGTGCCCGGTGCATACAATCCGACACGCATGCAATTCTCAGAAATGCTGTAATGGACTGTCAAACGACAGCCCATCAGTGTCAAGCCAGTGAGACTGTAGCTATAGTCTCCTACATGCACTTCAAGCTGCGGTTACAGGAGGTAACAGGAGCAGCTAACAACATCAGTCTCTTGTGTTGCCAGCACCTTCGCCTGGAAGCCAGACTTGTGCTCTCCCTGGTTGATTCAGCCCCAATGTGAAGACACCCGCGACAGCCTTGCTCAACAGCATCTCTTGCAAACACTCAGCGAGTGCTTGTTGAGCTCTGCACAACAACTGTACTGTCACGTGCTTACACAAACAGTAACTTGACCATAGCACAGGAAACCACCCACCTAAGAGGATGACGAGGGCTGTCGCGTCCACTGCCTCTTGGGTCGGAATGGCTTTCTCTTCTTTGCCTCGCTCAAAAGCCCTGCATTGTACCAAATCATCACTCTTGAAAACCAGCAAAGGACTGTCGTTAACTTGCTGCAGTGAAGTATGCATACCTGGTAGTTTGCGATTGGATCCCCACTCGCACCCTCCTTCAACATCTTTGTTGGACACCAACCACTTTTTCCTGGCAGCAAAGCTGACAATGGCTCTCAAGATCAGCTCGTCTGGCACACGCTCCATTCGGTCGGGGTTCTTGAATGCCAGCTGGTGACCATTGTGGAACAGCGTGTGCTCGATGTGGTGGTAGTACTCATACATGTCCATTGCCTCCTCTCTGGTGGGGGCGTTGGGCTTGGTGTTGCACACGATCCCCGCTGCAGTTCGCAAGTCCATGGCGGCGGCTTCTTCATCTTCACAGTCAGAGATCGCCCCAGCAACCTGCCTAGGACCTAAAGTTGTCAGTGCAGTCCATTGGCGACTGTCAATACCATTGACAGTCTGCAGTGCGTTGATGACTGTCAAGAACTGCAACATGTAATGCACTTTGCGACTGTCAAAGCGTGATCAATGGCTGCATTGGCGACTGTTCATCATGTGACAGCAGCCTAACAACAGCCCTTATTAACTCCTGTGTCTGTGCTGTGCCTGGCTGCGGGCGTAGGCAGCCGGTCCTTGATGCAACCCGGCACCGCAATGCGCTCATCGTTAGCGCATGCCTCACAGGGGCAGATGCCTCCGCTGGCCAAGAACATCACGGGCCACTCCATCTCCCTGCCCTGCATGTTGTTGTGTTTAACACAAGAAATGCTCATACACTACACCATACAGTCACAGCAGGAGCATGTGCATATCCACAGCAAGCAATGTACCTCCAGAGTAAGCCCACCATGGCAGCTGCTTGTCGGCGTGCCATATACCGGTATTGTCGCCGTCACGGCCATGTCCAACATTGCCCCATCGCAGGGAATGTATGCCGTCAGCAGTTGGTATGAATAGCCCACTTGGCGCACGCAAGGCCGCGAGAAAATGCCTTTCTTTCACAGGTAGTTGAACGGCAAGGTTGCCATCCTCACTTCTCATTGCCATCCAGTGGTTAACAGAGACTAGATACGTGCGCATTGGTTGGTCTGGCTCGCATACGGAATCGATGGTGGCGACGCCAACAACTACTGCGTTGTTGCAAATGTCGAACACCTGATCTTCAGCAAATCCGTCCGCACCCCTGTCGTGACACGCAGAGTAGCATTCAGAGTAGCAGGCACCATGTGTTAAGCCAGTATGCATGGAGGCAGCAGCTCAGCAAAACAGTACAACAGGACCGACAGTCGACCGACAGCACCATGGTTGCTTACCTCTTTTTTAGCCAAGTGGCCCGGTACTCAGCGTTTGTGAGAGGAAGAGCGGTTAAAGGCGCAAGCATGACCACCTGCTGGTTGGCCCTCATGTCCCTCCCCAGACAAAATGTCATGCCCCAGCCAGCTCCAGCTTGAGCAGCGCGGCTGCCTTGTGCAGCTTCTCTGTCGCTGCCACGCCTTTGCTTCTTGGCCTCATTGCGTTCTTGGACGCTCTTCCCGGTACCACTGCCGCGCTTCGCGCCAACGGAGTACTGCAGCACCAGTACATGCTGCTTGATTTGTGCTGCAACACAAGCAGATAAGAGTACAGCAAAGTACTAACGGCAAGGACTGTCAACGGCAAGACAGCTCCAATACAGCATTTTCAGCTGTTGGAAGATGGCATCTAGCAGAAGACAGCCTCAAAGACAGCATATCGCAACTGATCAATGAATCAACAAGCACAAACACAGCAACCAGGGCAAGGACTGTCAACGGCAAGACAGCTAAGCAGACAGTGAGTGAACTGAAAGCTGAACGACACGCTTGAAAGCTCACTTCAACACAGCTGAATTCAAGTTTCTGTCAAACCGCAGATGTCACCAAGAAAGCAGCTCACCTTTTGTCCACGTGAGCGTGTGGTTTGCGTCAAAGACCAGTGGAAGTGACTGCTGCAAGACCGCCTCGCATACTTCGTCGAGCTCCTGCCGGTGCTCGGCATTCATCTTGAAGTCCTTGCCCTTCATACCTTGAGGTAGTGGCCACTTGCTTAACATCTCCTTCTTCAGCTTCTCCAGGTTGACCATCAGCGTTGTGCGCATATGCTTGTACTCCTCCTTCATCAAGAACTGCTGGCCTGTCACCTGGCCCAGCAAATAGTTGCCCTTGGCCTTGAAGCAATCAGCTGCAGCAGGCAGTTGGCTGCCCTCCCCAATAGCCATAATGTCAGCTGAACAGCCTGAACAAGCAACCGAACTTAGTGCACAGACAGTGACTCAGCGCACAATCAACAAGGCATGCAAGCTTCAAAGCAAAACACCTTTCAGGTAAGCGCTGACAGCTCAAGCAGCAAACCACAAACGACTAGTGCAATTTTTCAAGCAACACACAACCAGGGCGCATGCAAACTCGCAAGCGAACTCACTACTCACTCACTAGGACTGTCAAGTCCTATTGTGTTCCATATGGACAGTTGCACGAGGCGCACAAGCATTGTGACCGCCGCACAAGCCGCAATTGTGCAGTGCCAAGTGCAGTGCGACACAGTCAATGGCACTCACAAAGCTAGCGACGCGGCTGTCAATCCCTAGACTCACCTTATATCTTGGGGTTGTCATTTATTGTCGTCGAATCGACGCCACGTCGAATCGACGCCAAACGCACTGCTAGCAACAAATTGCGTAGAATTTACAAGGCGGCTGTCAAGGGTTAGCAGTGTTAGGGCTAGGGACTCACCAACTTGGCGGCTGTCATTGATGGGACATCATAGATTGGACGGGAGGTTGGCGGCGTACATAGCCGTTGCATGGTCTCGCTGGTAAAGTTTGATATTGTTGTGGTTGTGGTGGTTGTGGTTGTGGTTATGGGTGTAGCTCAGGGCGCAGGGTGAAGCGAGGAGAGGTGTGCGGAGCTGTGAGGAGTTGTACAAGACAGTCGCTAAGAGAAGGATTGCCAGGCAGTTGGACATCATGGAACGAAGGCGGGCGTCCACAGGGGCGCCGTTTATTTGGGGCTGCCCGTTCTGCATGTGCAATGTGCAAGCTGGTCACCGTGATGCAAGGGGTCAACCAACTGGGGGAGAGACCAAGCCCACCAAAATCGGACAGCACTTCAACACGCAGGTGTGCCGATGCGTGCGCATGATCAACAACCGGGGCGGTAGGGAGGACCAGGATGTGTGCAAGGCTATGGGGCTTCAATACCAGCAAGCCATCAAGGTAAGAACGTTTAACAATCAAGACTGTTTACGACATGCATAGGCTGTCAATGCTCTGTGCTAAGGCGCATCGCGCATCGCATTGACAGTCGCTGCTGGGATCCTGTGCATGTCACTTGCTATGCATGATGTTGTTTTGTTCTATCAGCCTAGTTATCAACTTACATTTGCGTGACATGTCCCATTGCACGAGAAACTCACCAGCAGCGTGTTGCAGAAGGATCAATTCCCGGCCCACCCTCACCCACATGTCGCGGTGCTGAAGTACTACAAAATGGCAGAAGTCATGGCCATCCCAGGATGGGTGAGTTGATGCATTTGTACACCAATTATCGCGGCATTCTTACTTACCCAAGGTTACAGACGCAAGAACTGTGGGACGAAGCGGGACGGCTGTCAAGGCAGTATATCTTTTGGCCTCGCAATACGCAGTTGGAGGTGGAAGAGGAGCAAGCGGAGCAGGCGCAGCAGCAGCAGCAGCAGCAGCAACAGCAACAGCAACAGCAACAGCAACAGGAGCCGGAAGAAAGCGAGGAGGCAGACTCGGAGGAGACTGCAGATGTCTCAACAAGTTCATCATTGCGTAAATCCTCCGCACAACAACGCGGCAAAGGACCTGCGGTAGATCCCAAAGAAGAGTTCCGTGCAGCTCTTCAAGAGATGCAGAGGTTTGAAGTGAAACGCTACAGTTCCACGGGCACCACACAGCCACCCAACCTGTCGGACGACATCTTGAGGGTAAGCATATGTCTTGAATTACCCCCCCCNCCGGCTTAGAGAACTGTCAAGCAAGACTGTCATCTGTCATGAGTGTTGAGGATTGTTAAGCAAGACTGTCATCTGTGTGGCTCTCAAAGCATTGCAACTGACCACTGCTTTAAACAGACTGACAATGAGATTCCCAACCTGAAGCTCATCCTGATGAAGGTATTACATGGGTGATGCTTGTATCCGGTCAGCTTGCCCTTCATACAGGAGTCGAGGGCCGAAGGTACCAGGAAGAAGCGCGTGGACTTCAGACTTAGCAAGACGATCGAGTCATGACGGACTCCGGAGCAGGCTGCTTAGTAGAGCCTTGGGAGAAATCGCGTAGCTTTGTGAATACGTAAGCTTAGCAGGCGTGGCTTAGCTTGTTGAAAAGCTCTGGTTGTGAGCTAGACAGCGTAGCTTACAGAACAGCAATTGGCTGAGTATAGCGCACGCGGTGCTTGCCAATGTAGACGTGTGTAGAGACTGGCGGGGTATAAAGCCCAGACTTGTTGCAATGAAGATAAGAGGTCACGATGTAGCATGTGTGCGGATGCTATAGCGGCAGTAGCAGTCATGCTCTTGTGTTGATGTTGTTGGCGTGTCACTTGCACGTGTGTATGTCAACACATCCATCGTGGAGCTGGAGACAAGCACCAGCTGTGGCGGTTGAACTATTTGAGCGATGTGAAAGCATCCACAAGCATTCCGGTCAAAGAGGAGTTCAAGTATCACCTGCACAACTGGGAGATCAAGGACTCCACAATCACTGGTGTTAAACTGGGACTGTTTGCCCGCCAGGACATAGCGAATGGTGCGTGCACGTGTATACGCGATGTGTTTGTGTATACACCTGTGCTTATAACTGATGACCTGTGTGCAACTTTGCAGAGGAGTACCTGATGCCATACGACGGCAAATGGTTCACATACCAGGAGCAGCGGGATGTCTTCCGCAGTTGCCAGCTAACAACCTGCTTTCAACACCACAGACGATATCACGTCAACCTGTTCCCGCCAAAAAAACCCAACAAATATTGGGTTGTTATCGATGGCCACCCCCGCACTGGCAATGTGGCAGCTTACATCAATTCCGTACACGGGCAACAATGTGAGCCCAACGCCATGCTCTGGTCGGACTTCGATGACGCTGGCAAGCCAGCTGTCACTGTGTATGCGATCAAGGACATACAGGCAGGAGAGGAGCTACCACTGGACTACGACCCTTTCCGTGGGCCACCTGATGGGCAGACAGACAAAGTAAGTGGTTGCATTGTTGCATGCATGCTTGCTTGTTAGGCAGCTGACAATGCCAGACTGTCAATGCAGACTGTCAATCTGTTACAGGACACTAACTGGCCTTTTGGTTGCAGACCCAACTGTGGAGAATGGAAGATGTTGCGCAGAAGTTTGTATATGGCTGGGGGCTGGCCATGGAGGACGCTATGTGGCTGGTAACGAGCAAGGCGCCAAGGGAGCCGGGCGAGAGTGCCAGGGGGTATTCCAGGCGGTTGCTCACCCGTGCTGTCAAGCTGAAGCGCACCAGATCAATGGTAAGTTATGTATTTTTGTAGAGGCAGTGCATGTACATTGACAGTCCCTTTTTACAGTCTGTTGTTGGCATGCAAATCGCCGTGCAGTTCGTGAACTGCACCGCGGATTGCATGCCAACAACCAATAGAGTATGCACGTCTGTCGCCAAATAGACCCTGAAGCTCATGTCCAGCGCCAAATATCTGTTCACTTCTGTAAAGCTGTGCATGACGCTGCCTATGAAATGAAAGAGGCAGCAAACAGACAAGTAGACGACCTCAAAGAAGTCATTAGAGACTTAGAGCTACGGATTACACAAGAGAATGTGCTCAGGGTACGTTGCCATGTAGGCCACCAAACATTCCACACAGAGCCCTAACTTGTTACCTTTGTCTGCAGGAGAAAATGGCCGCCATCTACATCAAGACAGTCGAGGCGCACCAAGCTCAGACACTTGGCGTGGCTGCCAGAGAGAAAGCTCTTACCCGGCAGGCTGTATCGCTTGAACTGCAGCAGGAGGAAAGGGAAAAGCATTAGGAGAAGAAGATAATAGCTATTCCTCAAAAAGGCTGGAAGAAGCTCCTCTTCGAGGAGATGCAAGACGCGCTGCGTGTCATCGTCAACGAGCAGATCGAGCACGAGGAGAAGAAGGAGGAGCAGGACAAGGAGGCTGATGCAGCACGTGCATTGGAAGCCATGACGGAGCCTTCCACTGCGGCTCAGGCGGTGCCTGCTAGGCCTGAACCTGTGAACCCCATGAGGGATATAGAGATTGATTCGCATCCCCTGTGGACTTGGCTCGAGCGCGCCAACATGCGTCCACCCACCACTGGTCCAAGGCCCATACGGTCTGACAGGGCAAAGGACAGTCCCCCTCACAGTCCCACTCACAACCCCTATGGCCCACCGTCCCCTCCCCCTCACAATCCCCATGGCCCACCGGCACCTCCCCCTGGTACTAGTATGCCAGCTGGCACCAGTACGCAAGCCCCAGACCCTCCACGTGTTGACAGTCCCAAGCTACCGAGAACAGCAGGTCCCCCTCCTCTAACTCCACCACCGTCCAAAAAGCAGCGCCAGGACCTGCCAGCAGCCACAGAAGGAACTCCACAATCAACCACGCCATCAACTGGTCAGTCCACCCCTACCGAACCTTGCAGCTATCAACCTTGCAGCTATCAGGCTCTTCGTTCAGAGAACGTCTGCGAAAAGTTGTCGCAGGTCCGACACCACCAGCGAATACGCCAACACCAAGTACGCCACAGGGCCGGCCGCCTCTACCTCTGCAAAATGTCACCCGAGACCTGACTCCCGGCGCTGAGCCCGAGGCGCTTGTGAAGATACGAGAAGCCGATAGCGTGCACGCCGCCGACCTCGACGCTGCATTGCAAGCCGTGCAAAATCTGGCATCTGCAGCAAAGGTATAGTTTATAAACACATGGGCTGTCAACAAGGCTTGCAGCATACAGTTTGCGCCCGCATGGGCACAAACTGTTGACGACGACCATTGAGGACCGTCAACAGTTTGTGCCCATGCGGGCGCAAACTGTTGACAGTCCTCAATGGTCGTCGACGACTGTCACAGAGTTTGATGCATGTTGGCAATGCTCTGCTGGCTAGTGTGTGGACTCACTTCTTGTTTTGTTGCTGCAGGATGCCAACGAGCGGGCACAGACTAGTCGCACGGTCTTGCAGGAGTCCATGCGCAACTTCAATGAGATGCGCAAGAAGCAACTTGTACGTGCTCTCAACAATCTGGAGGAGTCACACCGGCAGCGTAGGCTGCTGGCTGATAACTTCACCCGTGAAGACAAACTGCTGCGGCAGCAGCTGCAGGAGTTGCAGCAAAGGGAGTTCGCAGCAAAATCCCATGCTGAGGAGCTGCAGCAAAGGGAGTTGGCGGCGGTATCCAATGCTGAGGAGCTGCGGCGGCAAAGGGAGTTGGCAGCAAAATCCAATGCTGAGGAGGTTGACAGTCTGCGCCGGCAGTTGCTTCAGGCACAGCAGGAGGTTGCAGCATCAAACGCATCGATGACCACCATGGCGGCAGACGCAGAGAACCGTTGGCGCTCCACCGATGCGGTGCTTCACGAGTACCATTAGCGCAACGCCAGTCTGTTGNTCTGGCATCTGCAGCAAAGGTATAGTTTATAAACACATGGGCTGTCAACAAGGCTTGCAGCATACAGTTTGCGCCCGCATGGGCACAAACTGTTGACGACGACCATTGAGGACCGTCAACAGTTTGTGCCCATGCGGGCGCAAACTGTTGACAGTCCTCAATGGTCGTCGACGACTGTCACAGAGTTTGATGCATGTTGGCAATGCTCTGCTGGCTAGTGTGTGGACTCACTTCTTGTTTTGTTGCTGCAGGATGCCAACGAGCGGGCACAGACTAGTCGCACGGTCTTGCAGGAGTCCATGCGCAACTTCAATGAGATGCGCAAGAAGCAACTTGTACGTGCTCTCAACAATCTGGAGGAGTCACACCGGCAGCGTAGGCTGCTGGCTGATAACTTCACCCGTGAAGACAAACTGCTGCGGCAGCAGCTGCAGGAGTTGCAGCAAAGGGAGTTCGCAGCAAAATCCCATGCTGAGGAGCTGCAGCAAAGGGAGTTGGCGGCGGTATCCAATGCTGAGGAGCTGCGGCGGCAAAGGGAGTTGGCAGCAAAATCCAATGCTGAGGAGGTTGACAGTCTGCGCCGGCAGTTGCTTCAGGCACAGCAGGAGGTTGCAGCATCAAACGCATCGATGACCACCATGGCGGCAGACGCAGAGAACCGTTGGCGCTCCACCGATGCGGTGCTTCACGAGTACCATTAGCGCAACGCCAGTCTGTTGGAACGGGTGCAGCAGCTGGAGTCTTCCTCAAGTGCGGCGGCCAATGTTGGTGAAGAGCTGCACCGTACAAGGGAACAGCTACTCAAGCTGCAGCAGCAAGCTGTACAACCTGTTCCTGAGGCTGTCAACGCTGAGACTGTCAACGCACTGACAGAGAGAGCTGAGCGAGCAGAGAAGCAGTTGGAAGAGGTGCGAGCCCGCAATCGAGAGCTGGAGCAACAGTTGGGGCACGCGCAGATCAACATTGAGGCTGTCAACGAAGTGAGAGTGCGAGCTGAGAATGCAGAGAAGCAGTTGGGAGAGGTGCAGCAACAGTTGGGGGAGGCGCATAGCAACGTTGACAGGCTGGAACAGCTATCGGTGGAGCTCTACGCTGCACTCGATGAGCGGCCTAAACAAGAGGCATTGGACAGCCAGCAAGATGCATTGAACAGCCTGTAGAACCAGTACGACTGCGCAGATGGGAAGTACAATCAAGCGAAGTCGGAGATGGAAGCCCTCCAGGATGAGGTAGACTATCTCAAACAACAGCTCCCGCAGCCACCGCAGCAACACCTCCATGACCTGCAGCTACAGCTTCAGCAAGCGCAACAGCAACAAACGCAGCTGCAGAATCAGCTTCGGCAGCAACAGCAGCAGCTTGAACATCACCGTGCGCATGACTTCATCAACACCATTCGGGAATGGGCGCGTGAGGTGACGAACCTCTTTGTCAACTTGCGAAGTTACGAGCGTGACGACGTGCTGGGTGGTGGTCCGACCGCCTTGGTTGCTGGCTGGACCAACAGGTTTACACAGGGTGCGGGATGGCAACGTCACTTGATGCAGCGCTCAATCCAGTTAAGGGATCTACATCAGGGCAACAGACCAGGTGGACAGGGAGGATTTGAGGGTTGGGAGAATTCGATGGCTGGCTTCCTCAACTTCTACCGCAACGCGGATGCACACTACACTGCCATTCTGCGAGAGGCCCAAGACATCAGTGAGGTCAACATCACTTCAATCTTTGAAGCGATGTTCCTCACCATGCCATCATTCCTTGACTTCCTGAAGCAGCTTGACAGGCGGATGGCTGCGCGTCGTGCGCAGCCGGCCGTGTTGGAGGCGACAACCCCTACCGACTTCCAAGCTGCATTGCAGTGGTTGCATACCCCTGAAGGCATGGACGCCTTGACAAGATACCGCCAGGCTTGTTTCAGGCGGTAAGGCGCAGGTTGGTAAGGACTGAACCCATCAGGTATACCTTAGCCCGCGCTAGGCAGTTACATAGAACGATTGCCTTTGCGTACTACCAGCGGATCCTGGGGTACATCTGAACCTTCTTGGTGTACATAATCTGTGTATAGTACAAGCGTGTGAATGCCTAAGATAAACATCAGTGTTTTTATGCCTTCTTTTAGCAATGACCACTCACAACAAGCACAAATGAGCACATGAGCACAATTGACAGCCGCATGGACTGTGAGTGACACGTATTGCCTTTTGGCAGGCTGTCAACCACTCACAACATGAAACCACACATGAGCACAATTGACAGCCGCAACGACAGTCACCTTGATAGCCGCATGGACTGTTGCCAAAAATCGTTATGCGTACCTGCCTCGGGCTCTCCTGCCTTGTGGTACATGACATGTCTGTCATAGAACATGCGCACCACCTCAGTTGTTGGCTGCTCTTGCCAGCTGCCTTGATCAACTTGCTGCCAGTTCAGCTTCCTCTTGACCGCAATGGGTGACACCTTCTGGTTGCGACAGTCTTTATTGACCACCCACCGCGCCAGGCCTTGGCGGGCACTCGCTGGTCCAGGAGCAGGCTTCAGGTAGTCAACCAACATGTTGCCTTCATCGTCAACTTGGGGCTGTCGAACAACGACGATGCATGGCGGAGGATCATCAGATGCAGGTATTGGTGGGTCAGTGGGCACGCGAAAGTCAAAGACCGACTTCTTCTCATCCTCATGTCTTACAAGCAGCACATCCCCGATTTTAGGCCATATGGGGAGAGGTATATCAGCTGCTAGCAATCGCAACTCTGGGTTGCTGAAGTCGTAAGCCAGCATGTAGGGGAGCAGCCTTGGTCTCTCCGTCAGCATCCACACTTTGCGCAGCAGCTGCTGCCCTCGAACAAGAATGTAGGGTTCCTCCAACGTGCGCACATGCAGTGCACCAGAGTCCGCGTCCATATATTGATTGCCAGCAGCATCTTTTCGCAGGCTGTACGTGTGGACGGCAATGTACACATTGCACTCTGTGTGGAAGAACATGAAGATTTTGCTGACAATGGCAGGCCTGCTTCCATCAAGCATCACAGCATCCTTGCAGTCGCGCCTGTGTGAGAGTGCGCACGTGTGTGTGTGTGTGTGTGTGAGAGAGAGAGAGAGAGCGAGAGAGAGAGAGAGAGAGAGAGAGAGAGAGAGAGAGTGCAAACAGTGATTGCTGTGATAGTCGTCGACAGTCTGCGACTGTCAATGCCAACATTGACAGTTTGTGTGACTGCCAATGCGGTATGGACAGTCGAGACTGTGCAGTGGATAGCATAAAGTGGACATCTCTACGGATGTCAATGCCAGCACGTAGCTGTATACCAGGCCGTCCCTCATGTAGGCTTTGTAGTTACGCACTGTCCGCCGCGACTTGGTGTGGATGGCAATGTTCTCTTGTGTGCAGATGCGTCCAAACAAGGCGTCGTTCCCTACGTACTGAATGCTGCCTCGTCCAATCAATATGCCTTTCTCTTTGATGTGCTGAGAGTGTGCCAAGGTGGGATATGCTTCCACAAGAGCCCATATCTCCTCTGCGTGTCTGATTGTAGCCACCTCATACCAGGTGGACCCGTTGAATTCTGTTACTGATTGCTGACAGTGCATTGACGACTCCGTGGTGGAGCAGCAGGCCTGACCTCTGATCATCACGCATGACGCCAAAGAGTCGCACAAACCATCTCCTGACAGATCGCTTCATAAAGCTGATCTCGTAGTCTTTACTGTTGGATGGGGTGTTGACATACAGCTTCACAGAGCGCTCAAAGGCGTAGCACCAAAACACATCATGGTGGCCATGTCGACGGATGTTGTCAAGCAGGTGGCAAGTTCCCGCAATGTGCTCCAGAATCTTCTTGTTTGTGCCAGAGCAGATCTCACTGTTTACCTTCAAGTATCTGAGC
This sequence comes from Chlorokybus atmophyticus, assembly GCA_009103225.1. Classification (NCBI taxonomy): domain Eukaryota; kingdom Viridiplantae; phylum Streptophyta; class Chlorokybophyceae; order Chlorokybales; family Chlorokybaceae; genus Chlorokybus; species Chlorokybus atmophyticus. The sequence continues at coordinate 410,981 of RHPI01002069.1, forward strand.
AATGCATCAGCGAGCTCCAGACGGCCGGAATCCCAACCCAAGCGGCGCGAGATGTCAAAGAACAAGCGAAATATCATGTGGAGGCACATGACGAGGTCTCTCCTTTCTTCGCTTAGCAGCTTGTGAAAAACATAAGGCACAGCAAATTGCACAAAGAGCTGGTGCTCCTGCGCCTTCCACCATCCAAGGCGACTGCTGAGGCCATGTGGCCAGCGGTTACCATGCCTCAACTCCCTGGGCCGTGCGTTTCTCATCACAGTTAGCCGACTGTCAATCTCAGCCTTGCTGACCTGCTCGTCGCCACCATCCATCAGAGTGCAGGCTGTCAAGCTCTTGGCCAGTTCTTCGGCTAGCGTGTGCATGATATCAAAGACCATGTCCTGGCATGGGTCAAACTTGTACATCCGCCAAAGCCTCCACAAAGGCGACAGCCCGTTGACGCCATACTTCTTGGCTTTTTCTTTCTTGCGATTGGGATCTTCTGTGCTTTCAACTTCATCACACAGCAGGTATGTGGCCTCTGCAGTTCTTTTGGCAAATGGATGGCGACTGTGGTAGCGGCTGCTAGCGTAGTGGAAATCGGTCCTGTTGCTTCGAGTTTCTTCAACAACATCGTTGCCAGTGCTGGGATCTTGAGTAACCTTTTTGGTAACAATCGAGTACCGGATATGAGCTGCCAGCAAGCAACAAGCCCTGCAACCGCATAAGCCGCCATTCTTGAATTGCCCCATCTCGCTTTGAGCGGGATTGTCGCCGGCTATGTTCATGACAATGGCTCTGAGAAAACCTTCTCACTTGCAAAACCCGTTGCATCGGGACGCACTGCTTTGTGGGCAGCGTGTGAAGCTATGCGCAGGACACAACCGCGACTGTCAACATGGACTGTCCCGTACATTAGACAGCTGCACTGCAAACACAGTCGCTGGTGACAGTCGCTGGTGACAGTCTTCTCAACGCGCGATGGACTCATAAAAGGTGGCAACCAATGAAGTGCATAATTGTGACAGTCGTTTTTGCACAGCCGTCAATGGACTGTGCTTACTCTGCTCGATCCATTACAATGGGTATTAAGTTGACAGGCGATGTCGACAGTCACATTCATGACACAGCATTGCGCACGAGGTCTTGTGAACAGATGTATCAAGCGTACCGGCCGATCGATGAGGGAGCTTGATGTCCACCTGGCTGGAGTCCAAACCGTAGTGCGTAGGGAAGCCCATGGCGTACAAATCCTCCAACTCATCCAGCATGGGCTTCATAAACGGGTTTAGACAGTCCTTGTCAGCGTCGAGTAGCTCGTCAACTGGGACAAACACCACGGGCATGATGGAAGAAGCCTGTGAGCTGACGCGCTTGCCTCCGTTGAGTACAACAACGTTGATGACAAGGCTGCTCCGCTTTGTAGTTGATGCGCAGTTGAAACCATCACTGTGCAGCATGAGCGCAATGTTGCGCAGGTCTCCAGTACACTGCTGCGCAGCCTCTTCATTGTCATAGGAGCATTCGCAATGCCATTTCTGATATCCATCCCTGTGCTGGGACATGTCAATGTCATCATTGTAGCGTCCACAATCGCATTTGTTTGGCAGAGGAATGGTCTTCGTGCAGTCCCAAAAAAAAAAACAGCTCTCTCCACTTGCTGCCATGCCAATCTTCCCATTGAGGCACTGGGGGCTGGTTGACTGGCACGTCGAGCCAGGTGTCTTTGTCTCGCCAAACAGCAAGGTTGTCATATGCAATAGAAGGTACTTGCAGCCACGGACCGAGCCTTGGACCAACGGGTGTGTACAGAAAGTCAATGCACTCCTTGCGCGTGCGCCCGCATTGGCCTCCGCACGGCTGTTTCCACAAGCGCTTCACAAGCTTGTGGCGACTGCCATTTGCCTCGTAGCTGTCCTCGCTGTCATCGAACCCGGATGGGTAAGCATCTGGAAACAGATATCTGCATCTCGTGCATGCTGTATATCTCTGCGACTCTGGCATTCCGATGGAAGTCAGCAATGCATCGACAGCCGTGATGTCAGCCGGCTGGGAGGGGTTGCGATGGCCGAGCAAGGCGTGGAGGTCATTTCGCAGCTGACTGTGGTCATAAGTAGGATCCTTGGCAAGCTGAACGATTGAATCCTCAGCGCCGAAAACAATCTTCAGCACCTTATTGATCAGTGATTGCTGGGCATGAGAGTCCTCCAAGTCTGTCAGCAGTGACATGAACTTATTCAGCATCTTTTGCGTAAGTGTCTCTGAGGTTTGTTGTTGGCAAAAAATGCCTGGTTGAGGGGTATCGCATTGTGCTAAAGGCATTGGCGGTGGGTGCATACTTTCTTGCGCCGCCGTGTCCAGTCGCATGTGGGCCATGGCAGTCTCCAAGTCAATCAACTGCCAAAAGAAACGGGCAGTCAACAACTGAAGTATGGTTCACAACGTTGTGCGCATAGCAATGGGCAAACATGACAGTCGCATGGACAGCCTCAGTGCATGTTCAACAACCGTGCGCGCTATGAGTGAGCATGAGCAACATGATTAGTGCTCACCTTGCCATGGCACCTCAGGCAAGAGCAAATCCTCTGGGAGACTTCTTGCTGCTCGGGTTCTTCAACAGCCTCTTCGTCACTAGTCAGCGCATGCAAGTTGTCAGTTGGCATGTCAACAGTCTCTTGCAGGTCTGATTGTTGCCATGGTTGCTGAGAGGGGGCAGCACTGCTGGTGCCAGCCATGTTGACAGTCGGCTGTGGATCAGACTGTCGATTGAATTGCAGTGGAGCTGTTGCGGCACTGCTGGTGCTGGCAACATCGACAGTCGGCTGTTGCCTTGGGTGAAGTGTGGCTGCCACTCCACTGGTAGTGATGCTGGCCACATGGACAGTCGGCTGTTGATTTGCGGGAGGTCTACAGAAATCCAGCAGTTAGACCATATGCGCTGGCACCATCAACTGACAGCGATACACAGCAAGGCAGCTAGTGCACGTGCAGTTCGTTGACAGTCTCCTAGCATGTGAAGGACATATTACTGGTGAAGGCTGTCACAGCAACGATAGCTGGTGGCATGCACAGAAGACTGCGTGACCATTGCAGAGAAGCAAGTAAGGTCAGCAAGTTAACTTACCGCTCATGCTGCTGGCTGATCTCACCATCCAGCTGGTCGTGCGTGGCCTCAACTTCATGGGCAGGCTGTGGGTTGTCAACATCGTGCTGCACATCAGCCGCCTGCTCCGGCATGGGTAGGGAACTCTGTTGGCTGCGACGGCGGTGCCTACGACTGGTGTTCCTCTTATCGGCTGGTTGCAAGTTGATTCCCAGCTTGGTACTAATGTTCTTGGCAAACTTGACAGCTGTTTTGCTTGCCATTGATATTGCGCCAGCATTCGTCCACCAAGTACACCGCTAAGAGGCCGCCGCCGCCGCCACCAACAAGAGCGCCGCCGCCTGCTCCCTCCGCCGGCGCCACCTCACTGAGCGGTAAAACCCTACTGCACAGACCACGGTACTCTGAGCCCATGCACGTAAGTTGACAGTCGCACCATGCAAAGTGCTTGACTCTATGGAGTAACTGCACACCGTTCGATAAGCTTGGATCGACGGTTACTAGAGGCTGCCATGAAGACTTACCCTTGACAGTCGCATCATGCATGGTGCGACTGTCAAGGAGCTGAGCGTGCATCAGCGATGGTCCCAATCACTGTTCTGCGGACCAACCTAGAACCACGCATGGTCTGTACTCTCCCAGACCTTCGGACCAGGAAGAGCTTGGTGAAGTCAAGGACCATATACGGTACGCAAGAATACGACAATTTGGACCAATAGCTGCCTGCTTAGCTTAAGGACCATGAATGGTCCACAACTTATTAGATTTTGAACCAGTAAGAGCTTGTTAAGGCGGCAGACCATGTATGGTGCGTGCTGCTTGTCCAAAATGACGGATAAGCTGAGCGTGCACCAGCAACGGTCCGCCCAATCGGTGTGGTTCGGACCAGTCCCATCGATTTCATTCACCGCAACACATATGGTCCGGCATTGTTGTGGTCCAGACCACGCATGGTCCGTACACCCATTGACAGTCGCACCGGCAATATGCATGGTCCGGCTGCAGACCGTGTATGGTCCAGTCTTTCGCGGCCAGTAGGATCGGTAATATGTCTGATCCAGCCACGCACCACATCTGATGCGTGACTGCGCACCAGGATTCGGGACCCCGAACGGACCAGGAACGGTCCGTCACTCGCGGACTAGGCAGTCCTGGCCCGCGGGATGCGGACCATGCATGGTCCTGGGGGTCCGTGAAAGGACCACACCTGGTCCTTGAACGTCAATCCGTGAGTTTGTGGTCGAGTGGGCTGTGACACCGTTGCTTGTCTGTAGTAGTGGCCATCATGAGGGTGCCAATTTGTTGGCCAACTGCTGCTTCCTGCAGGAACTGTAAAAGTTATCTGTAAGAAGGGGTTTAAGAACCCCTACCATAGCCAAGCTGGGAGCAGGGAGCACATCAGCGTCATGGCTTGCGTTAACGGTGTAGGCCAGTGGATGGCTCCGTTGTATATTAGAAGGCAAGCAGTATATCGAGAACTATGTTCGCAAAGGCCCTTATGGATGCTGGATGCGTTTGCAAGAGAACGCCAACATGACACTAGAGATCTTTATAGAATGGTTCCAGAAGTTCATAGATCAGATACCTAGAAAGGTGAGCGTGAACCGTCCGGTGCTGTTGCTGCTGAATGGGCATTCGTCACGCATGAACCCTGAGCTGCTGGAGAAGGCTCGCAACCATAGTGTACATATGCTCACCTTCCCGGCACACATGACACACCTGATGCAGGTAAGGTTAAGTCAGCACATGCAAGTGTGCCGATGCAATGCATGTTATTGTACATGTAGGTGAATGTTAGTCTCATTTGCAACTGTTGGACGTGAGCTGCTTTAAGAGCCTCAAGAGTCACTACTGGGCTGAATTTTTGGCTTGGCGTGTGGACCTCAACTTAGTTGAACTGCCCCATCACCAAGATGAGGTTTGTGCAGCTGACAGCGAAGCCCTTCTTGTTGGCCATGACACCTTCCAACATTGTCAGCGGCTTCCGCAAGACAGGTCAGCTACGAAATAGTTGCATGCATGACAGTGATACCATACAAATCACTGACAAGTTGCATGCAGGTGTGTGGCCAGTGAATAGACATGCTGTGGATGGCAGAGTACCTGAAATGCCCAAGCCAGCGTCTAACGAGGTCACCCCGGACTTGGCCCATGCTCAAGTCTCGCATGAGTTCGGTGGTCCTGCACTGGATGGAGAGGGCGTGCCATTGCCCACTGAGAATGACGCAGACTCCGATGCCACCGAAGACAAGGACAGTTCGTCTGACAAGAAGAACCATCCACCGCCACCTGCGTCTGCAGCTCCCAACATCATCCACAATCACAACATCACCACCACCAACTACAACATCAACATCAACCTGACAGGGTGCACCATCGAGGGCGCCCCCTCAACCAGCACCTCAATTTTGGAGTGCTGCAGCAAGAGCATGGGACCACAGCATGGCAGAAGAAGAAGGACAAGGCTCCCTAGATTTCAGGCGCTGTTGCTTGTCTCACTTCTGTTAAGTACATCAAGGCTCTGCAAGCCAAGAAGGCTGAGGCCAACGCCAAGCAGGCTGCCATCCTATAGCGCAAGCAGGAGGCAGTGATTAAGAAACAGGAAGCAGCAGGCAAGAAGGTTGCAGCAACATTACAAACGGCGGCGGCCAAGGTGAAGAGAGAGCTTGCAGCATTGGAGAAGCAGCAGGCGAAGGCCACAAAACAGGCTATCAAACAGGCGAAGTTGTTAGCACAGCACAAAGCTACTCAGCATGCAGGGCCAACCCACATCAACACACCTGCTGGTGCAAGGCCTTGCACCATCGATCTCAGTGCGCAAGCTGTGCATGCCACCGCATACAAAAAACCCTTCCGTGACCTTCCCCCATGGCCAGCCTAACAGGCAGCCCGTAGTCACACAGAATCCGCTTCATGTCACCCACCCCCTCAGAGATGCAGCAGGCCAACCGCGCTGTCGGTGCTACAGTGGCTGACGGTGGGCCTGCTCGGACACTGCTGAACCTCAAGGTAGCGGCAAGAGGCAAGTACGGATAGCATCCCTTGCAAAACTGCATGTCCTTACGAGCTGTCTCTGCATGCCTTTGTTAATAGCAGTGTCAATACTATCGCAGTTGCCAAGTTAATATGCATACACGCAGTGTATGCATCTGTTACCACTGGTATGCACACCCCCAATCATAACCCTGCTTCATAGCACTTACTGTGCATGCAAGGTGCGCGTGCAAGATGTATGTGCCATGTTTAATGCCAAACCCTGCCACCGTTGCAGCGGCGCAGCCCTGCTAGTGCATGCAAGCTCTCCTAGGCTCCAACCCACCACAGAATAAGATGCACACACACACGTTTGCACACACACACGCACACAAGCACACACCCACACAGGTGCACACACATGCACAAGGATACACATAATTATGCCGCTACACACATACAACCATGCGCCATGCTCAGTTACTTACCAAGGGCGGTGGCGTGGGCGGTGATCGCGATGAGGGCGGCATGTGCGCCGGCGTCTTTACTCTCTCCCAGGTTGCTGCGAGAATATTCTGCCTGCGGTGGTTGGCAACCTTGCTAGGCCTAAGGCAGCCACACACTGCAGCAACATGGGCTGCAAGCTATTGTGGCTATGGCGGCCGGACTTATAGCTGCGTGGCGGCAACCTAAACCTTAACACAACACATTACCACAGGCACAAGCCTGTCAAAACGCCGCCACACCGTTTCAATAGGCTGAAAGGCAGCCATTTTGGCCTGTGCGAAATTACGCAAACAACCTTTTCGACAGGCTTTCACATTGTTTAGCCTTTGGCAGGCTGGTGTGAGGCTATACTATAGCTAAAATTATGCCGATTAGCTTGTCAGACAGTAGATTCCACAGCCTTTCCACCACCTATCACACGCCAGCAACAGACAATCGCAGCCATGGGGAAAATGTATCCTTAATTAGGTGTCCGTATTGGGCACTTTACCCTAGCAGGTAACAAAAGTACTATCTTTACTACTAGGTAGGTAGTCTACCGAATAGTGATGTATCACCTGTCATTGGGGTGAATTCATTGTTTACAGGTTTTAAACATGACCTTTTCCCATTGATGACGAGCTAGGGTTAGGGTTGTGGAAGACAACAGCTGGGGCAGGAGCGGCGGTGATGGCGGCGGGAGCGCTGGCCCGCTCCGGCAGGGGGCTGGCTGTGCGGGCAGCGTCCGCCCTGCAGTCTCGCATCACAGCCTGCGGAGCAACACCCTCCGCCGCCGGCGCTAGGAGGGCCACGACACAGGTACAGAGCCAGCTCACGCTGCAGGAGGAGGGCAACCCCTTCCTCAAGTACACCTCCCCAGTGCCCCAGCCGTTCAGGTTTTCTGCCGCCGCACCCGCTACCCGCGTTACCGTCCTCCCCTCGGGCCTCCGCATCGCCACTGAGGCCATACCCTTCTCTGAGACTGCTACTGTTGGGGTTTGGATTGACGCCGGCTCCCGCTATGAGGTGCGCACTGCTGCTCTCGTGCGTTCACTGTGTACGTGTGTGAGCACAATGCCTTCATGCTGAACGTTATTTGGCATGTTGTGATCTGCAATTCTGATGTGGTAGACGGACAAGACAAATGGCACGGCGCATTTCCTCGAGCACATGGCTTTCAAGGGCACTGCCCGGAGGTCCACGCGGACACTGGAGGAAGAGGTATTGCCTAAGTTGCAGCACATTAGTGTGTAGATCGCTTGTATAATTGATTAGGTCCGTAGAACGCTGCGCATGTACCATTAGCACAGTTTGCATGCAGGGGTTGCATGTTACTCTGTTGGGCTGCATTGCCAACAGCGAGTGTTGATTCTTGTGCAGATTGAGAACATGGGAGGACACTTGAATGCATACACGTCCAGGGAGCAGACCACGTATTATGCGAAGGTCTTGAAGAAGAACGTTCCGGCTGCTGTGGATATTTTGTCAGATATTTTGCAGAACTCCACCTTGGATGACAGGGCGGTAGCCAATGAGCGCTCCGTTATCCTGCGTGAGATGGAAGAGGTAGCCAACATTAACGCATTCTTATAGGGATCTTGACATGCTGCAATATTGCTTAGTAAAAATGTAACACAAACGTACTATAACCGGTACGTAATCATGGCATGTGACATGCTTATCATCATTACTGGGTGCAGGTTGAGGGACAGACTGATGAGGTTCTGTTCGACCATCTGCATGCAACCGCCTTCCAGTACAGTCCGTTGGGCCGCACAATCTTGGGGCCTGCTGACAACATTAGGGCAATCACTCGCGGTGATCTTGCAGATTACATTGCAACCCACTACACAGCTCCACGCATGGTACGCAAAAGTTGCAGGTTGATCAGTCTATTGCTTGAATGCATGTGTGTTCGCATGCGCAGATGTCTGACCTCTACTATGCAGGTAGTGGCAGCATCCGGTGCTGTTGATCATGACGAGCTTGTTGGATTAGTTGAGAAGGCGTTTAACAAGCTGCCAACTGACCCCACCACGGCATCAGATCTTGTCAGGAAGAGCCCTGCATTCTTTACTGGCTCTGAGGTAAGTTCTGGGCTGAATGTGCTTGTCATGTTGCCACAAGTAGTGGTGTTGAAGTGTGCGTGACACATGATGCTCAGGTGCGGATACGGGACGATGACATGCCGCAACTGCATTTTGCTATTGCGGTGAAGGGCGCTGCGTGGACGGACCCGGATTCTGTGCCCCTGATGGTCATGCAGACAATGCTGGGTGCTTGGGACAAGAATGCGAGTGGGGGCAAGAATATGGGGTGAGTTGTACAACCTTGTCATGCACTCGCACAAGGGTGCAGGGGTGTGAGTTGTGGTCATGCTTATTGAGCTGGCAACCTTGCAATGCTTTGACACACTGGCTGTAGATCTGAGCTTGCACAAAAGATTGCCAGCAACCAGTTGGCCAACAGCTACACAGCATTCAGCACCAACTACACCGACACCGGTCTGTTTGGCGTGTACGCTATCTGTGAGGTAAGTCCTTGGCTGTGTGCAGCGCAATCCAAAGGTGTGCCTGCCATCTCATGCATTCTTGCCTTCAACGGAGCAGAAGGATGTTGCACAAGACTGCGCCTGGTCGATTATGAGGGAAATGTCTCGCATGATCTACCGTCCTAACCCAGAGGAGGTGACACGTGCGTGCAACCAGGTAATACAGTGTTGGCACATGCATCTCTACAACCACTTGGTGTCCATTGAGTGTATTGACATGGTCGCCTTGCTTGCAGCTCAAGGCTACGCTCCTTTTACATCTGGATGGCACAAGCCCAATTACAGAGGACATCGGGCGGCAGGTGTGCAATCGTGTGTGCCTTTATCAATGCTTGGGCCGCCATGCAGTGTGTGCTTCTTGTGCATCCAATTGTATTTTATGTCTTACACTTGCATGTGACTGAATGACTGCAAACCGCCAGATGCTCACTTACGGCCGAAGAGTTCCACTGGCTGAACTCTTTGCCCGCATTGATGCTGTGGACACGGAAACTGTGAAGGCGGTTGCAGAGCGCTTCATCTACGACAAGGTGCGCTTGTGTGTGTTATGACCTGCAATGTAATGGTGTTGCCTCTTGTCACCTGCTCAACATGTCGGTGTGGTGGCAGGAACTGGCGGTTGCGGCTATTGGACCCGTGCAGGAGTTGCCTGACTACAACTGGCTGCGGCGGCGGACGTACTGGCTATCATACTAGTGATGCGGTCTTCAATGACTGGTGTATTCGTATGCTTAACATGGATGAGCTGGTGTTGGCCAGGGCAGTCAACTTGGTCAGTTGCAACAGTCCAACAACTGGAGTAGTTGTTGACCTTGTGACTGTTCGTTCAGAGCCTTTGCAGGTAGGCTTGATGTCAGCTGGTGGGAGAGGTTTGGTTTGCATATGTCACTATGCTGGCTGTCGCAGTATTACGTCCTTGGGCCTCGACAATCCGCACTGAACTGTATTAGCACTGCAACGCATTGGTTTGCAGCTGTATTGGGTATTGTTTACTGTTCTTCGTACACCTGTATCGTCTGTTTTGCTTGTTGACGTCGTGTGGCCGCACTTTGTTGTAGCAAGTGAGAATTTTCCTGCAGTTGCTCAAGCAGGCTCTGCTTGCAATCATGAAGGCCTATGCACTGCCTTGTCATGGTCTTTGCCTATGCGATCAGCAATGGATACTACCGTCAGCGGCTTGATTTGTTGCGTAACCAATGCCACTTTGGTGGTTGCTGCTTGTCAGGTGGTGATGAAGCTAGAGCTCATAGATGACCTGCAAACCGGCAATGCCAGTGCTGCTTGCACCATCACAGCCCAGTGCCATGCTTCTCAACCGTACATGCTCTACCGCTTGAGGGAAGGCCAAACAACGTGCATTGGCTGTGACAGAGTGCACTACTTGAAGGCAACACAGCTCATGCCGATCAATCTGTTCTGTGACCTTTCCACTCATCAATAAGCACTTGGTGCTTGGACTTTCCTCTCCACTGTATCTCGTACAGCTGGCAGTCGTCAATGGGAAGACCATTGTCAACCTGCAGGACATGACCCAGTTGAGCCATATGTGCTGACAGCATACATTTTACATGAACAAGCACTTGCTATGCAATCGCAGGTGCAACTTCAATCCCACTTACCTCAAGACTGAATGTGACGCGGCAGGCGAAGCATATGGACTTGAGTCGCCGTTTGTTGTCCTCCTTTACATACTCAGCGAGCGCTTTGCCGAAACGCACCATCAACCTAGGCCACTGACTGCTAGGGACACCCTGTTCCTTTCTTCGCTCAGGGTATTCCGGATCAGCCTGAACACATTGCGCACAGGGCACATTCAATTACATGACGCATTGGTGTGAACGCACGGCAACTAGATGTCGCATGTCAAAACCGGATTGACAGACCAGACTGGGGTTGAACAGGAAGTCAACAGTTTGTATCTTGCAAACGACAATCAACAACGGATGCAAGCCTAGCATAACCCAACCACTGCTAACCTGCCAGCGCCGAATGGCACGCTCGAGACGGGCCAGTATAGAGTCGAAAGATGGCAACCGCCCGCTGCCGCCACATGTGTGGCAGACATGAGAGTTGGACGAAGTGATGGAAGGCCGTACTCGATGCCGAGTGATCTCCATCAGGCCAAACTCGCTAATGGCCGTGAAGCGCGGCCTTGAACGATCTCGTGCTGTTGCTCGGCGAAATTCATCTTCAACTTTCTGCACAGTCAAAACTTGAACATGTGCGCATTCAGCCAGCGCAGTGTGCGTATGGATGGTGTAGTGCTGTTTACTGATTGCAATTGCATGACACAGGACAGCATGCACATAGATACACACGGAAATCCTGCATGCATTCTGCACACGGTGTGCTGCAAGCTTCGCAGTGGAATAGAGTCTGCTTCAGGCGCAGAGTGTTACCTTGCGATCATCCATGGATATCATCTTGATAAAGTCGATCACAATGATACCCCCAATGTCCCGCAATCGCATCTCAAGCGCTATCTGCTTTGCTGCCTCCAAGTTGACTGCCAGAACAGCGTCCTCCATGCTGCCATCCGTCTTCTTGATGACATCTCTGCCACCATTGACGTCTACAGCGACAAGCGCCTCCGTCTGCTGGATCACCAAGTAGCCGCCACCTGCACGATAATGGGAAAATGTTGGAGCCATGGGTACACTGGTGACAGCATTGTTCTGGCTTATTTGCCCTAATTCCGCTGCGCACCTGGCAAGTCCACACGGCTGGACTCAATGCTTTCAAGTTTCCTTTCAATGTTGAACGCATCAAAGATGGGTTTTGTTTCCTTGTACAACTCCACCCTGTCCATCATATGTTGAGCTGTTTGAGTCAGATAATGGGTGATCTGCATGTACTCGTGCCGACTGTCCACAACTAGGCGAGAAACCTGCAGCACATATTGCATGTCAGAAAGTGTCCTATACGTAATTTCATACAAACGGTGACACTTGCTGTGGCAATATCTGACCTTGTCGTTGAAAAAGTCCCGCACAATTGAGCCAGTGAGACTCATCGCCTTGTGAAGCAATGCTGGCGGAGTAACTTCAGCTGCACGCTCCACCACTTCCTTCCAGGTTTCAAGCAGGCCCTCCAAGTCCTTCAGCAACTCTGTCTGCGTGCAACCGACCGCTTCCGTGCGAACAACTATGCCATAGCCGTCCGGACGCATCCCTTCCACAAGGGTGCGTAACCGCGTGCGCTCAGCGCCAGCAACCTATCAAGTCAGTCATCAGATCGGCGCTACATAGCAGTGTCATGCGGCAGCTGATGTACGCAACATACCTGCCGTGAGATGCCAATAGAGCTGAGGCCCGGAAACAAAACCAGAAAGCGTCCTGCAAGAGACGGCCCTGCGGTAACGCGTGCGCCTTTGTAACCTATGGGCTCCTTCTTCACTTGCACAACCACAGGCTGCCCCACAGCAAACTGCTCCCATGACCACTCCTCCTCTGGAACACGCAACCCTGCCTCTACACCCACTGCGGGTTGAACGTCGGAATCAGCAGTGTTGCCCTGCATATCATTGATGCTCATTAGCGAGACACCGTGAAGCCACACGCACTCCTCCATATTAGAATGGAGCTCGCGAGGTGCATGTGAAGCTGGGAGGAGGTAATCAAAGATAAGCATAATCAAGGTAAGCACCTGTGTGGTGTCCTTCTGCGGCGGGACAGGACCAACAAACGGGGACTCAAGACCAGAGTCCAGAAGCGCATTGCGAGATCCGCCAATGTTGACAAAAACGGCTTTCATAGCCGGCAACACTTGCACAACCTCGCCCAGGTAGATGTCGCCAACGCAAAGCTGGCCTTCGGCGGCTTCCTGAAACAGCTCCACGGGTACACCATCCTCGATGAAAGCAACGCGGGTCCAAACAGTACTGGAAGCGTTGATAATAATCTCTATGGTCTTTTCATCGGTCGGGTCCATGGGCTCACACACCCTGGCTGCCTCATGGCGCCTCTCCTGCATCGAGTCTTTGGACCTTATCACGGGTCGTACCCTGACCACTGTTGGTCCATGTTTTCGAGGTATCAATCTTGGGCTTGACTCAGAAGCATCTTCAACTTCTTGCTCTTCATCGGTTTCCGTCCAATCGAAGTCAAGCACAGGCAGTGGCTGGCGTTCATACTCAAAGTCGTCATCATCCTGTTCCTCGCCTTCTTTTGCCACAGTTGTACCGTTGCCGTCGGGTCCCTTGCCATCATCACTTGCAGAGACAGCCACTGCTTCGCCACTGACTTCATCGCTGCCGTTAACAAGAAAAGAGAGTGACTGCTGTTGTGGTAGAGTTCCAGAACCGACACTCTCAGCCGCTTCTCCCAAACTAGCGGTGCTTAGCTGTGCACCAATGTCGGTTTCATCAAACAGGCCAGGGATGTCTACTGTTGGCAGTGGGGTACCAACAGCTGGCGAGCCCTCCAGATCATTGTCATCATCAAGATCCACGGTGCTTTGGCGTCTGCCGGCACTGCTTTGACCAGCTGCGGATTCACCATTACCGGTATCGGTGCGCCAGGATTGCCGCCTTGGACTGCGTGCATTGCTGATGGTGTAGCGGTTTGGCATGACGCTTTCGAGTTCATCATGCTTGTAGAATGCATATTTGTCTACCGGGATCTCCAGACTCCTGTTGCCCGAGTGGTGCCAGATAGCGCCGCGGCCGTTCTGGATTGGCCCGTTTGCAATGAGGTAGCGGTACGTGATCGGCTCTCCAGCTGGCACCACAACATCTGCAGCATAGATGTGCCCACCATACTCTGTCATGCGCACTGCCTGTCCAAGCTGCCAGCTGCCGAGCGAGTGGGGTGAACCTCCAACATACAGCACCTGGCCTTCCTCCAGCTCAATCTTTGCGGTCAACCGCAATGGCACCTGCTTGGCATCATGCACTTGGTCCTGTTGTCTTTTGCTGCTTCTTCGCACATCGCGGCTGCCATTGCCATCCTCAAATCCAATCGTACACACTGCAAATCGCCTGTACTTCGCGCTTGCATGTTTGGGCCGTGCAGGTGTTCCCAGCCAATCTGGCTGCTGGTTGGAAGATGCAGAGCGCAAGCATGCAGCATCCCGCTGCCCAATCAAGGGTGTTCTAGCCAGCAATGCTGCCACTGCGCTGCTTGCAGAAACTGAAACCATACTGCAACAATAGCAAGCAATGCTGTCAGCATGCCTGAAATGCTCATCCTCGATAGTAGTCAGATAGGCCTCAATGCATGTGCTGACCTTGTGTGGTAGCAACGGCATTCCGTTAGTTGTCACTGTCATCGACACCTCATCTATCTCGCTCTCTGGTTACCAAAGCTTTCGAGCTGTTGCACGTAGGAGATCACTTAGCATCAGCCACCGTGAGCAGCTTGGCTCACCAAACAGGGCAGACAATGCAGGCTGCGAAGTGAGTATGAATATAGCGACGTCACAGCATGCATGCACAACGTGTAGCCTATTGTCAGTAAACAAGCGTTGCAATGGATTTAGGACTGTAACCGGCTTGTTGCTATGCAATTGCCGTGGCTGGCGTGGGCAAAGCAGTGTTTACACCAGATGATATGAGCGCAACTGCCTTACGCTGTAGCTCAAAAGACGCAGTGCTGGTAACAGAGGACTGAAGCCAATGACAGCTCAGCTGGCTGCATCTGCGAAAATGCAACACGATTCAAGCTTGCCTCCATTTTGACACGACGATTCTTGCCACTTCACAAGTCGCGCTCAGCTCCAGGGCTCCGTCCTTATCAGCGCATGCACAGGTACACCACGATGGATTGCGCGCCTGACCACCACCACCACGATCTCCTCACCAACGCCGCCGCCTTCACCGTATGCCCTGTTTGAATGCACAAAGCAGCAGCGTCCGGCAACCCTAATGCATGTGCGGCTTGTGCGGTTTGTTGCACATTCCGCCGCACATTCCGTACCGCGTGCGCCACGTGGCAATCTCATTGTTCGGCGACGGCGACGGTGGCGGCGGTGGCGGTGGCGGTGGCGGTGCGGGTGGTAACGGTGCGAGTCGGTGGGCTTTGTGCGGGTGAGCTTAAGACCACTTGCTCGCTTGGGTTTGGCAAGGTGCTGTGTTGTTTGGAGCATGCTTAGAGGACTGATTGTGTAATTTGAACTGGTCGGGTGTTACTGTTACCATGCATGCGATGCACTTTGAGCCTTACTGAGCATTTTGCGGCATGGTGCAACTGTGCTATCGTTCGTGTCAAGGGCTGAAACGCCGTCCATGGCAAACAACACGCGGTGACGGCTGGCTCATGGCCTGCATTGCTGGCGTTGACTAAAAAGCACGGGCTACCCCCCAACCTAGCCGTTCTGGAGTTGTGTTGTAGTAAGTTCGAAAGCTTGGTTGTTCTTTAAGTAAGGAGGATGTAACCAGCCCTGGAGTTGATGTGCGTATTCATGTGTCACGCAGGTCGTCTGTCCTGATCCCCTTTTTCTTCCTTCCTCCGCCCATGCCATTCGTTGTGCCCAACCCCAACAGCTGCGTGACGGCGGTGGCGACGTCACCCAGCGTGATAGGCGACTCCGCCAGCGACGGCGGCGGTGGGCCAGTCGCTGCAGAAGTCGAGGCGCTTGCGCAGCGCCTGGCAGCTGTCACTCGCACAGCCAACGTAGCGGTAAGAAGCTGAGCAGATGTTTGTTCACTCTGTGCTTGCTAGCTTCTGAGCTTATAGCTTGGTTTCAAGACGACAAACAGTTGGTGGTCATAACTTGCCTGATGTGAGGGTGTCATGAGTTAAGTGGTTTAATCTTGCCAACGAGACCTTCGGCAACCACCAGCTCGTCGTTTACGTTTTGTCAACATGGCCAGGAGCTGGCGACGCTCTGTGAATGTGTGGATAGGATACGTGAGCAGCGTGAGGTGTCCCTAAAAACACGTCTGATTGATTCGGAAGCACGACGAGACCGTGCTGAGCAGGTAAAGCAGAGGTCATGTGGAGTGTTTGCCCACCGGTTTCTTGACGACCATGTGCACGGGCATTTTCAACAGCTAAGTCTGGATGGCTACGTTCAACTGCTGAGATGCGTGCAGGCAGAAAAGCAGCTATCACGCGAGTTGGAGTTGCGCGATACCGAGAAGCGGGTACAGGCAGATCATGAGCTGCGAGCGCGAGCTATGCGCGCGGAGCAAAGGCTTGAGATGGAACAGCAGCTTCGCTCGGAGGACCTGGAGCTGATGATGAGACGTGTGGAGGATGCAGAGCGTAACCTGCAACAGGAGAGGGGACTGAGGATTCGCGCTGAGACCTCTGAGAAACGAGAGCTATTGAACCGCCTGGAGCGTGCAGAGCGCATACACAGCCCAATCGGTGATGGCTTTCAGTTTGATCATGAAGCCCGAGGACCTGGCAGTGATGGTGCCCCTGAAACTAACAGAGGCCATCGCTCCTCCCGACATCAAGATCCACATGCCGCTACTATACCCGCACAGGGGCAATACTTCCAGGGTAAGTCTAAAGCTGGCCAGGAATCCCATTCATCGTAAGGCTTCAAGGTAGCTACTAACACACACGCACACATGCACTATAGGACAAGTAAGCTTCCCTCTGCACTTTCTGCTGTGTACACTATTGTACCATAGATGTTGGCAATGCGTTGCCAGTGTCAGTATCCGGCAATTTCCAGCGCACTGTACAATGCAAGTGTACTTGACCCGGCGTGCGGTTGGCTGTCAGTGTTGCCTTCAGCAATATTTGTGCAACTTGGCCTTTGGCGTAGCTGATGTCAATATGTGCAAAAGTGCGATAACAGTTGGCACCCCAGGTAATTTCCATGGCATGTCCAGTGTGTCCACTGACTGCAGCGTCGTATCCTCGCATTAAGTGGTTGCGGCATGCAGTATCAAAAGAGCAGTCCTTGAGCGAAAACACAACCAGCTACATAGACACACCCAGATGTTGGTTGTGCGCTGTTATCTGCGAGAGTGCTTGCCATTCTGCCTACTGGACTTGTTGTTGGTGACCCTGTCAGAGCCTTTACTTGAATCACTACTGGTATCATGGCGATGTCTTGACTTTCGCCGTTCACTCTCACCACTACTAGAATCTTTGCTCTCGCTGGGACTGTGCCTGCGCACTCGCTTCGAAACATTTCCCCTCTTCTTATGACGCGCACGATCCTGACTGTCATCGCTATCTGAACTTTCTTCCAAGTCACTGCCAGATGTACTTGTGTCGGATGCGCTTGACGCTTCACTGCCGCTGGTACTCTCGGTGTCGCTATCACTGCCACTATCGCTCCCACTTGACTCATCACGCGAGTCCTCGCTGCTACTACTAGAGTACCTCTTCTTTTTTGGTTTTGTTGTTTTATTGTCCGCCATGACAGGTGCAGATTGCGCGAACTCGGGACCAGCAGGCAGTTCACGTGCATCCAGAAAGCCCTGCCGCTTGTTGGGGTTCTTTAGCTGCATGGTGCGCGTTGGTCTCGCCATATACACTCGCTCGTTCTTGCATTCATACGTCCAATGGCCGAACTTGTAGCACTTTTGGCACTGCTGCGTGCCTTGACCAACCGACTGCGGGCAATCATCAAGTTCAGCAGTATGTATAGGGAGCATTCCGCACATGTGTACACTCTATCGAATGCCTCAGTACACACAACACATGTGCTACTGGAGGTGACACGAGCAATGTGTATGGAAAGCATGCGTGTACTACTGAAAGCCTGTGATGACATGCTGCGCGGTAACAGCGACCGCATGGCACTGTCATACACACGACAACTTATTGGGCAGTGCAATCCAAACCAGCACTATATAGATGTAGGGACAGCATTACCTGTTTGTCGCTGCGAGTCCGTAAAGTAGCTCCCTTCTCTGTGGACATGAGATACATCTGCCGCTTAGCCTCCTTTCGCTCCTGCCATCGGCTGGGACCTTCCTCTTTCTGTCCGTAGGCATTGACGCCCTGACCCGGTCCCCCCGCTCCCATCTCCGCTGCCTTGGCAGCCTTGGCGCCCGCCCTGGCCATTGCGGACGCCTTGAGCTGCTCCGCAGCCCTTGCCGCAGCCTCCCTGGACCCATCATCCTTGCCGCCTCTCCCAGAATCAGCCATAATGCCACCTACAACCAAAACCTTTTGCACTAGCAGCCACTACCTGTGCCACCGCCGCTGTCGCCGCCGCCGCCAAATGCCAACGGCCACACTTGCTTTTGGCGTTTTTTCATGCACTGGACTTCAAACCCTAATCCACAAAAAGTTGATATCCGAACTAGAGGTAACGTATTATACACACGGTAGCTATTGATTGCGAACCTGCTTATGTAGCTCAGCCCTCACGCACGTGCGTGCGTTTTGGCGCGTACGGTAGGGGCAAGGGGGGCTGTACGGCACCTGCTGATGCTGATGGCCACAAATGCGCAAGTGGCAAGCATAGGAGGAGGCGGCGGCCGTGGCGTGGTGGGTGGCGTCGGAGAGGCTCTGGGCTTTGCGATGTATACAGTCTGTTGCTGGAGCGGGAGGGTGTTGTAATACAAAACTTGCGGTGGTGGCAATGGGCCCGAGATTGTCAGCTGTTAGGTGAAGTAAAGGCTAGGGTTGGACGCACGAGCAGCACCACAGCGAGGACAAGGAGGAGAAGGACGGACGAGGACGAGGACCAGCGTGAGTGCGGTGACGCAGTAGATGTCAGCTCAGCTGCAGACGCCATCGCTTCAGAGTGCGCCGGGAGGCCACCAGCAGCAGCAGCAGCAGCCGCCACAGCAACAGGGGGCGGGGCCCGCCCCATCGCCGTCCGGGGCTGGGCCAGCGTTGCCGTCCACAGTGCGGCCTGCCTCCAACCCACATCACGCTCCGCAACTCGTGCCGTACATGCCGATGCCTCCTACATCGATGCCACCGCAAGGTGTTTGTTTAACATGTGGTTTGTCGGCAAGAAGTGGACAGGCTGGTGTCAAGGGAAGAAGCAGTTGTAACTTGCAGTTCAAGTTGATTGCGTGCATAAATCTACGCGCTTGACTCACAGCTGGACAATTCTTTCTCAGCAACCTCACTGGTTTTTTTGGACAGGCCCGCAGAGCCAGATCATCTGCAACGGTTGCCGAACATTGTTGGTGTATCCGCAGGGGGCCTCAAACGTACGGTGTGCGTTATGCAACTCCATCACAGCAGTCCCACCCTCAGGTGCGTGTTGTGTTAGGGGTTGTTGTTGTGGTTGCGCTGCGTGCAATTTGCAGCGTGTTACAGGAGAGCGTCACTGTAGGGAGCTTCTGTGTGACTTTGCAGAGACTGATTTGACAAAGCAGGCACGGACATGGCCCAGTTGGTTTGTGGAGGCTGCAGGACTTTGCTCATGTACATGCGCGGTGCTACCAGCGTACAGTGTTCCTGTTGTAACACAGTAAACATCGCGATGCATGGTGAGCATGCGGTGCATGCTTGAGTTTCCAAGTGCTTCCTGCCTGTCTTGCATGTGTCTATGGGAGTGAGTTTTGGCCAACGCAGTGGGACACTGACTTGGTTGCTCTCTGCTGTGCAGCAAACCAAATAGCACATATAAACTGCGGCGGCTGTGGAATGACGCTGATGTATGCCTATGGCGCGCAGAGTGTTAAATGTGCTGTCTGTAATTCTATTACCCATGTCACAGTAAGCAGCAACATTTGATTTTCACTAGCAATGCGTACCAATATCACAAATGAGGTGCCTCATAGAACCGTTTGTCCTCTCTTGTTGCCTGACTGTGTACCATTGCAGGCACCTGTACCTCCACGCATGCCAATGCACGGACAAACCATGGCCGTCATGCCACAACAGCAACAGCAACAACAGCAGCAACAGCCCGCACCACCGCAGGTCAGTGGGTTGCTAAGCAACGCGGCTTCTTTGTATTATGATGGTGCACTGCATAATCTCTCCTGGAGCTCAAAATGGGGTTAACAGCAGACGCTACGCCCACAGCAGCAGACTGTTGTCGTGGAGAATCCGCCAACTGTTGGCGACGATGGCAAGATGGTACTTTGCCTTTTCAGGGTGTGTGCCTGTACCTGGCGCTGCTGGTGAGACTGTTAAACTTTTCTGTGCTCAGGTTCGCACAATGGCTGTTGGCATCACTTCCGACAAGCCTGGTGAGAAACCTGTAGGGGCACCCTAGGTTGAAGCTGGCGGCTGTTGATTCCTCACTCCCTATTGCAGCTGTGGTGCATACCACTTGCGGATTCTCCATTATTAACTTTTTTGGTTCTTAAGTATGGTGAAGCCATGTTGAGCTTGCCTAGCTAGTTGCAGTGTTTGCAAGGCTGCAGGTTGTCCTCCCAGTTGCTGCCATTGAGTTAGGCACATTTTACCGCAGTTGCTTGCTTGATGGCACGTGTGGCGTATCTGGTGTAAAGTTGTAGTTTTGCAGTTAGTGCTGCTATGATTGTGGCTTGCCACTCAGGTAACAGCTACACGATTTTATTATACATATTTATTGAAATGTTGCCAAAGGTGTGCACAAGGGCCTGACGACTGATGCATGTCACTCACCACCTGCGGGTGACATGCTCTGAGTCCTGCAGTCTTTGTGAGCCTCGCAGGCAGCCAGACCCGCGGAAACCCTAAAAGTGCCAAGTACAAAAGGCGGGAAGCCACAGTGACCAGTTGCCCCAAGGCATCTGTCGCACTGTGACGCTTGCTGTGTTGGTGAAGCGGTGTTCATGCCTCCTTCTTTGCCCAGGTATCCCTTGGTGCAACTCTAGCCCTCCCTCACCTGCCCCTGCTTGGTCTTGCCTAGTTGTCCTGCACGCACATAGGAACCCAGCCCCTTAGCTAGTTGCTGCTTGCTTTCTTGTGTTGTTGATAACGACTGTATGCTCTGCCTTGTCCTGTTGGCTCTGCTACTGCTACTGGCTGGTTACCTCAATACTATACCCTATGCCATTGCTCACTGCCGAACAAGGTGCTGCGGGGCCCAGCACGCTCTTGCTTCTTTGGTTTGCTTGCTTTGTGCTTGCAGTTAGTTGCTGGCTTGTTGCCCTACCTCAAACTGTGGATGCGTGTGCCTACCTCAACTACGACAATTGCTTGGTATACGTTGGTTTGTGCAGTGTGTTAGGGTGCTGTTGCCCTGGTCTTGCTGTCCACTGATCAGTTATGCTTATGCATGCTGGCAAGCATCAGCAGCAACGCATTCTCCATATCACGTTACATGTACAAGTTGAGTGCCATAGCCAGGTAGAGCGGAGGAAAACTATACATCAGGATAAGAGCACATGTTGTGTGAGGAGAAGAAATCTATAGCTGGTATGTGAGTTGTTATGTGGGCATGCACTCTTTCAGCTATGTTGGTATGTTGTGACTGCCAATGTGTTGTTCTGGTGAGCAACTAGTGCAATGCCATGGGTGCCTTCACTATGCTAGGGCTCAACGCCATCAGCAGCATTAGCGGCAAGCAGCACACACAACAACTGCACAGTGCCAAGCGTAACAAGCACACCAGTCAGCATTGCATGCTAACACGCATGCTTGTCACGATCGCATTCAAATCCGTTGAGGACATGCAATCCTAGCATACGGAAGACACAATTGACAACGGGGCACGCTCCACTGATGACTTGGTACATTCATTGTCACTAGCCTATCTGTGTTTGGCCACATACACACAACCGACAGCGCCCACCAATGCCACCACAAGTGAGGCACCGAGTTGCTTGATCGGCAAGTAAGTGCCTTTACACTCACTAGTATCCACAAAAGCCGAGCGTCACGCGGGCTTTGGCGGGGTCCCCCCCATAGCGTTGACCGCGTCAACAACTCATATGGCGTTGTCCTTCAAGAAGCCGGTGCAGCCGTGTAACGTTGACGCTGAAATTCCCCCCAGTTTTGCTGGGCAGCATGTTGCAGACAGCAAGCCTAAAGTAGCGGAGGAGAAACGCCTTCGCCGACTTGCTGAGGTTCACAGGCACTTTGGTCCCGTTGTCGGCCGCATACTGTGCCGCCCGCCCGCCATTCGCGCAGTTGGCCCCTGCCGACTACGCCTCCACCGTCCAGATCACCGATAATGCTGACACCACCACGATCACCGCCACCAGAAGGGCCGCGAGCCGCCGCCGTCGGGCGTTGGTCGCCATGGTCCTGCACACATTGCATGCGCTGAGTGAGCAGAGCTGTGTCACATGGCTGCACGCATGCCATAAACGTCACACGCGCGCACGTATGTTCACACACAAGCTAGGCGTACTCGGAGGCCTGAAGGCAAACCAACATATATTTATGGGGAGAGAGAGAGAGAGAGAGAGAGAGAGAGAGAGAGAGAGAGAGAGAGAGAGAGAGAGAGAGAGAGAGAGAGAGAGAGAGAGAGAGAGAGAGAGAGAGAGAGAGAGAGAGAGAGAGAGAGAGAGAGAGAGAGAGAGAGAGAGAGAGAGAGAGAGAGAGAGAGAGAGAGAGAGAGAGAGAGAGAGAGAGAGAGAGAGAGAGAGAGAGAGAGAGAGAGAGAGAGAGAGAGAGAGAGAGAGAGAGAGAGAGAGAGAGAGAGAGAGAGAGAGAGAGAGAGAGAGAGAGAGAGAGAGAGAGAGAGAGAGAGAGAGAGAGAGAGAGAGAGAGAGAGAGAGAGAGAGAGAGAGAGAGAGAGAGAGAGAGAGAGAGAGAGAGAGAGAGAGAGAGAGAGAGAGAGAGAGAGAGAGAGAGAGAGAGAGAGAGAGAGAGAGAGAGAGAGAGAGAGAGAGAGAGAGAGAGAGAGAGAGAGAGAGAGAGAGAGAGAGAGAGAGAGAGAGAGAGAGAGAGAGAGAGAGAGAGAGAGAGAGAGAGAGAGAGAGAGAGAGAGAGAGAGAGAGAGAGAGAGAGAGAGAGAGAGAGAGAGAGAGAGAGAGAGAGAGAGCTGCCACCACCAGCGACAAGCATGCAACCTAATGGTTAGACACTAGCGCGAAGCATGCATCCACTTGAAGTGATAACTGGAAATGGCGACTTGATGGCTGACCAAACAGCAATTGCATGCTGCCGGGGGGAAAGGGGACCTTACCAACATACAAGCACGCTGCTGGCGTGTGAAATTGCCAACTATTGCACGCTACCATACGCAAAGGAAGAGAGAGAGAGAGAGAGAGAGAGAGAGAGAGAGAGACGGCAGCGTGCTGCACAGATGCGCACCTTGCTGGCAGGGGCTCTGCTGAGCGAAAGAAGGCGGCGACGCTCGCTCGCTCAACAAACTTATACACAAGCACCAAGGTCTTACGAATGGAAGTCCCAATAGCACCGGTGCAGCACCTCACAGGGGAAGTTGCTGCTGTGCATCAAGGGAGAGGATGAGCAACGGTCTCTCCATTCAGCTCCAACCTTAAACACACACACGTGCAACACTACAACACCCCACCCCACAAGGGATGAGGGGGAGAGCCCCTTCAACAGCTACAACCAGGCACCCCATGCTCAAGTGGCCCTCTTGTAGGGCAAACACACATTGATGTCTTAATCAATACTCATCAAATTCCCACTGAAGAATGCAAATTGGCATTTATACCACATGCTGCTGTCCCGACCTGGCACACATGATGTCCAAGGCCACCTAGGCCTTTTCACTATGCGCGCGCTGACCTTGTTCCAACATCGGAACGAATAAACTCCACCTCGAGAGTATCAAACTACCTCGGGTTACTGTAGGAGTAATATTCCTACATTGAAACTACAAACTCAGGCTCCCCTAGTACACTTACCTTGCAACTGTCACACCTGCAAATCGCACCACCACCGTACACATCCTGTGGTTTGCCAACTTGGCTCACAATTTTGGGACTGCCACTTCCTGTGCACAGGCAGTATTTGGCAGTATTGCAAGTTGCCACTTTGGCAACTCGCAATACTCGCAATAACAAGGCTTGCATACCATATGCATTGACCAGCTGTGACGGTGCTTGTGCCTTGTCACCTGTGAGTTGGTCCAATCAACCCTCTCACCAAGGCACGGTATTCACACCGGAACCTTGCCCCCTCTGCCAAGCACACACGCGCGCCCCGCCACTCGCGTACGCACGCGCATGCGCTCGAAGCTACACACCGACTTGTGTAGCGCCTCGGACCGTCACACAAGCAAGCACACACCAGTGGACACACGCTAGCAACCCCTGCTAACCACCCACACGCTTGCACACAAGAAACTAGGAAGCTTAAGGTTGTATTGCACATTGTAGAATGTCGCTTTTATACCTACCAGTCTGCTCATGCTACTGTCTAGACGATTTCCATGCTACACAAAACTAGATGCAAAGATGTTATTGCAGAATCTTATAGTGTACTTGTAGACCTTTTTTTGCGAACCAAAGATCTCCTGATTAGGTGCTCATATGGTCAAGTTATACTACGTGGCGCCAGGCCCTTCCAGAAATCTGGTCGAGCCCTTCTCGACTGGCCCTCTGTTTTCTGGCACCTTCCGGACTGGTCCTGGGGCCCTGGTCGATATCCGCGGCAGACTCATAACTCGTCGATATCTGCCACAAGTCATCAAACCGTGGTGCTCGTTAAATGGGCCAAAAAAGGTCCTATTATCATGAAATTTGGCCTCGACTGTTACACCAGCTCTGTGCTAGCCCTCATCGATGCCTTGTGTAGTTTATCACACTTCACAATCATTATAAGCTCGAGAGCAGACCTACATGCGAGCGTACCCCACAAGCACTACACACGCTTGTAAAAGTACGAGTCCTCAGTTGGTCTCTCCTGACTAACAGAAGTAAGGGACAGAGAATTACTTTTGCCAGCCTTATAGGCGTGACACTTAAAAAGCATACGCGATGCAACCCTACGGGGCTCTGGCGATTTGCGCACTGCTGCTCTTGCTCTGCGCATGTAGCGATAGCTAGCGAAACCTCGTAAAGCGTTCAGGGCTCTTGAAAGCTGTCGGGTCGAGGGGAGTCGAGGGTCACGCTGTCTCGGACAGCTGCATGGACAGCCATGCTGTGCTGGACATGCTGCTGCGCCACCTGTGTAACGCGTAGCAAAAACTGAAAGATGACCTCAACCCTCATGGCGACAAGTGCTTCGTGCAGCTGGTGTGCTGCTGCTGGGTAGTACGGGCAGATGGAGTCGGTGTTCTCCCTAAGAACATGCTGTGCTATAGCATACAAAGTCAACAAGCCACTACTATAGGTAGTGCTGTTTATACAGTTCTTTGCGTGAGTGGAAGAGAAATTACACTGTTAAGTGAGGTGAATGAGCAAGCAACACGTGGATGCTATGCCCTGACTGATGCCAACAAGCACACCGCGACCAAGTACACAAAGCTCACAGCAAGGACAAGCACAGTGCACAAGAACATGCACAGGCTCTCACACGGTGAGGGGATTCTTGGGATCCGGGACGGTGTGTTTCGTAGTTCAAGTCGCTTCACAAGCTCTTAGCTTTCTCACTTACAGTGTCATCAGCTGATCTGGTAATCACTGTGCCTACTTATACAAGTCAATTCATGACTGTCCAGAACATAAGCTAACGGTCATATCGAGGCTGTTTCCACAGGAAATTCCCACTCGATAAAGAACCTGACTTATAACTGAACTCACAACTGAACAGCTACGCGCGGTGCCTATGTAGGCTATGGTCATGAGCTACTCTAGAGACATGACCTAGCTACTGGTCAGAGACGCGCGCGGGTTGCCATGCTGGTAAGCCGGGCGATGGTCTCGCTGTAGGCATGCCCGATGACGACTGGCATGCTTGGGCGATAGGCATGACAGCTGTCGGGTCGAGGGGAGTCGAGGGTCACGCTGTCTCGGACAGCTGCATGGACAGCCATGCTGTGCTGGACATGCTGCTGCGCCACCTGTGTAACGCGTAGCAAAAACAGAAAGATGACCTCAACCCTCATGGTGACAAGTGCTTCGTGCAGCTGGTGTGCTGCTGCTGGGTAGTACGGGCAGATGGAGTCGGTGTTCTCCCTAAGAACATGCTGTGCTGTAGCATACAAAGTCAACAAGCCACTACGATAGGTAGTGCTGTTTATACAGTTCTTTGCGTGAGTGGAAGAGAAATTACACTGTTAAGTGAGGTGAATGAGCAAGCAACACGTGGATGCTATGCCCTGACTGATGCCAACAAGCACACCGCGACCAAGTACACAAAGCTCACAGCAAGGACAAGCACAGTGCACAAGAACATGCACAGGCTCTCACACGGTGAGGGGATTCTTGGGAACCGGGACGGTGTGTTTCGTAGTTCAAGTCGCTTCACAAGCTCTTAGCTTTCTCACTTACAGTGTCACCAGCTGATCCGGTGAACACTGTGCCTACTTATACAAGTCAACTCATGACTGTCCAGAACATAAGCTAACGGTCATATCGAGGCTATTTCCACAGGAAATTCCCACTCGATATAGAACCTGACTTATAACTGAACTCACAACTGAACAGCTACGCGCGGTGCCTATGTAGGCTATGGTCATGAGCTACTCTAGAGACATGACCTAGCTACTGGTCAGAGACGCGCGCGGGTTGCCATGCTGGTAAGCCGGGCGATGGTCTCGCTGTAGGCATGCCCGATGACGACTGGCATGCTTGGGCGATAGGCATGACAGCTGTCGGGTCGAGGGGAGTCGAGGGTCACGCTGTCTCGGACAGCTGCATGGACAGCCATGCTGTGCTGGACATGCTGCTGCGCCACCTGTGTAACGCGTAGCAAAAACAGAAAGATGACCTCAACCCTCATGGTGACAAGTGCTTCGTGCAGCTGGTGTGCTGCTGCTGGGTAGTACGGGCAGATGGAGTCGGTGTTCTCCCTAAGAACATGCTGTGCTGTAGCATACAAAGTCAACAAGCCACCCCCCCTGGGCTCTGGGGAAGGTTCCAGCTCCAGAGCTCAGCTGCTAACGCAAGTGAGGAGGGCCGTTGGTACGGCAATCGTCGCACCAATACTCCTCTATAGGTATAGTGTCCAAAGGTGGCTCCAGGCAGTAGCAATGCAGGCCCTTGTTGCAGCCATCGCAGAGCATCATGAGTGCGTCGTCGCCGGCGCTGCCGCAGTGTTCAGATCGTGTGCTGCGCGCGGGACGAGGGTGCTGGATACGCCCGAAGCCGGCTACGTAAGGAAGGTTGTCACAGCCCACTCGACCACAAAAGACTTAGTGCTTTTATGGTCGATTTGTGGTAATTAATGTACCTTCCCGTTGCATTCCCCCCCACTTAAGAACGCTGACGTCCTCGGCAGCTGGCGGCCATCAGCTGAGGATTCTTCCCAGGGGTCTGATTTAGGGTCGGTCACCGGCCCCACCATCCAAGGACCGGCCAATTTAGGCCCAAACCGGTCAACGCGCGCATAGCGCGCCGCTGCCGGCCCCACAGGTTGCGTCGCCGCGATAGGCAGGTCGCGCCCTGCCGCGCCGACTGAACTGGTCAGTTCGGCGCGACTGCCATTAGGCAAGTCGCGACCCATCGATGATGGCACTCATAAAGTGACCATTTACGATTATTGGATCGAGAAACGACGACCGCGGAATTCGTGTGCGAGGCAGGAATCGAACCCGGGTCTCAAGCTCCGATCTCGATGTCACAGCCCATTCGACCACAAAAGACTTGGTGCTTTTATGGTCGATTTGTGGTAATTAATGTACCTTCCCGTTACAAAGGTGACATGGCGCACAGTTCACCATGTTGTCCTTCAACCTCTCTCCGTTTTGACCAAGGAGGTTCAGCACCCCTGTGGGGTACACTTTGAGTACCTTGTAGACGGTGCGGCCTACGGAGGTGTCAAGCGTGTCTTTGGTGGCTGCCATGCGATAGGCAAAGTCCCCCGC
The DNA here is from genome assembly GCA_009103225.1 of Chlorokybus atmophyticus. Taxonomy (NCBI): domain Eukaryota; kingdom Viridiplantae; phylum Streptophyta; class Chlorokybophyceae; order Chlorokybales; family Chlorokybaceae; genus Chlorokybus; species Chlorokybus atmophyticus. Next base: position 438,769 of record RHPI01002069.1, read on the forward strand.
TTGGAACCGCCGTTGGCGCTCCTTGTAGAAGCCGCTGCGTACGCGCACGTAGCGCAGCGTGTCGCGATGCTGCGCGATGCGCAGGTTGTTGAAGGCCATGGGGACGGTGCGCTCGAAAAGCGCGGCGCGCGTGGTGATGTCGTGGTGCATCCAGTCAGGGTCGTCGAGGTTGTTCACGACGCGATCCACCTCCTGCTGCGCACGGAAGGGGAGCAATGGTGGTCGCCCGAACAGCAGGTAGTACGGGCTGTACTCTCGCAGAGCTGCCTGCTTTAACAATCGATATCCAAGGGCCACCCACGGGAGGTGGTCATCCCAAGTGTTCTTCTCGTACTCCAGCACGTATTTGCGGAGTGCCTTCTTGATGGTCTGTACTGTACGCTCGGCGAGGCCGTCGGCTTGAGGGTGATCACGCGAGGTACGGCGGTGGTCGATGTAACATTTGTCCAAGAGGGTGTCAAATTCCCCTCTGAACTCAGTACCTTGGTCAGTGATGACCGCGGCGCAACTGCCAAATCGGCTGAGAACGTGAGAGAGGAAGGCTTGAGACACCCCCCTGCTGCTCTTGTCGGGTAATGGCACCAGCTCCACCCATTTGAAGAAGTGCTCGATGATGACCAGGATGTAACGGTTGCCACGTGCTGAGGGTGCCAAGTCCCCCAAGATGTCGAGTCCCCATCGGTAAAAGAGACCGGAGATGGGGAGTGGGTGCAAGGTGGCGCTACGCGTGTCGAGGCTGGCGCGCACCATGTCACACTGCTGGCAGTGGCTGACGAACCTTTGCACCTGTACTGTTAATCCATACCACCAATATTGTGCCCTCATAAGGCTGACTGTAAGCTTGACACCGAAGTGTCCAAGCTCAGTGTGGAGGGAAGTGATGATGCCCTCGCGCGTGACTGGTGTCGGCACTTCCTTGTCTTCGTCGTGGAAGCGGCGATACAGCTTGTCACCTGCCCATCGATAGTGACGGGTGCGTTGGTTGACCCGGTCCTTCTCTCGAGCGCTCATGCCGGAGGGAAGCTGGCCGCTTTGAAGAAAGGAGAGTGATGGCTTGTCCTGCCATATGTCCTGCCTGGTGTCAGTGGGCGCCAGCTCTGTGTCATCGACGTCGATGTCGGCTGCATGGGCGTCTCCCAAGGGTGTGATTGCCGCACGGTCGGTAGACTCAAGGGCAGGAATCTCCTCTACCACTGCTGAGGCCGTGGTGTTGGTCTTGCGCCCTGAGCGCAATGCGGCAGCAGCAAACATGGCTGCCATGGTGGGGGCTGTTGCTGCAGGGATGAGCTCATGCCGAGCTCCAATTGCGTCGTTGGTGCTGAGGTGAGGGTTGCGACTGAGGCCATCGGCGTCTTGGTTGGTGAGGCCAGCGCGGTGGTCGATCTCGAAGTCGTATTCCTGCAACAGCAGGGCCCATCGAGCAAGTTTCCCTGTCAGATGTTGGTTGGTCATCAGCCACTTGAGGGGCTGATGATCGGTGATCAGTTGGAACTGTCGACCAAAGAGGAAAGGTCGGAAGAAGGAGATAGCCCACACTGCAGCGAGGCACTCCCCTTCATAGCTGCTGTAGTTGGCCTCGGCGCTGTTGTTGCTTCAGCTAGCGTATGACACCACCCGCTGCTTCTTGTTCTCATCGTGCTGCACCAGCACCGCTCCCATCCCCAGCTTGCTCCAGTCGGTGTGAAGGATGAAAGGCTTGGCGTAGTCCGGACGTTGAAGGATGGGAGCGCTGGTGAGCCTGCTCTTCAGCTCCTCGAAGGCCTGCTGTTGCGGCTCCTTCCACGCGAACTCCACCTCCTTCTTTAGTAGCTCGTTGAGGGGCCTTGCGATCTTCGCGAAGTCCTTCACGAACCGGCGATAGTAGTTGGCAAGTCCCAAGAAAGCGCGCAGACGTGTGAGGTCTGTCGGGGCAGGGATAGCTGCCAGAGCCTGTAATTTTGCCTGCTGCACATACACACCATGGGGCACAATCATGTGCCCTAAGTACGGCACCTTGTGGGTGAAGAAGGTACACTTGTCGGGGTGTACGGTCATCCCCACTCCCTTGAGTCGTTCCAGCACCGCTTCGATGTGCTGAAGATGCTCCTCGTTGCTGCGGCTGAAGATGAGGATGTCATCGATGTAGCACCGCGCGCAGTCCAGCCCCTTCAAGGCTTTGTCCATGACGCGTTGAAACTTGGCGGGGGCATTCTTCAGCCCGAACGGCATTACCTTCCATTGGTACAACTGTCGGTTGCCCCAGAAGGAGGTCTTGTGCTTGTCCTCATCCTTTATGGCGATTTGGTTGTACCCCTGACGCATGTCTTGCTTGGTCTTGCTGTTGAGGGGGCGATAGTCGCCACACATGCGTCGCTCTGTCCAGTTGCCTGCTGAATCCTTCTTCAGTGGCATGACGGTTGCTGCTGCGAAGTCCGATGTGGACTCTTCGATAAGGCCTGCATCAAGCAGCGCCTTACATCTCTGTTCCACCAAGTCTTCTTCCAACTTGGAGAGCCTATATTGTCGTCGGAACACCGGGTCAGTGTCCACCAGCTCGATGTCCATCTGGTACACTGAGCATGTACCCAATTCCTTCACATTGAAGCTGAATTGGCTCCTCCATTTATTGAGGAGAGCCTCCAGCATCTCTCGAGTGTCTTCTGTGGCCAACGAGCCAATGGCATGGTCCCAGGAGGTTGCATTGGCAACCACAGGAATGTCCTCCACTGTCACTGCTGCTTGCTCCTCCATGTGGATCACCTCGAGGGCTGTGTGAGCTGCCTTGGTGTCGGCTACGCGATCAGCCCACCCCCCAGCCAAGTGTTTGAGATCCTCGAAGGACACGTGGTGGTCCTGCAACGCGAAGCTCAGCTCCAGCAGCCATACCATGCTGTTCTGCTCCATAGCGCGACCAAGCAGCTGGCATTGCTGACTGTCCGTCAGCGATGAGCCCGTGATGCTGTTGAGGAAGCATCCCATGGCGCGTTCACGTTCGCGTGCGTTGGGTTCTTCCAGCTTGTTAGTGGTCGCATCGAACACCATCCCGTCACCACCGTTCCAAAATGCGTAGGAGCCCGGGCAGGACACCAATGTGGGGAGTGCGCGACGGGGCTGACCGGGCTAATTGCACGGGTAGGAGTGGTTGTGGTCATGACGCAGGATAGGTTGTGCTGTGCGGCCGGGGTCAAAGATGTCATCGACCAGCAGGTTGCGCGGCCGAGCGCTGCGCGTGTATTCTGCGGTCATGAATTCCTCCACGGTGGCCAAGTTTGTCCATTTGGCACGTACACGATGTGCGCGCGAGCCATGTCGTGCCGCGTTCACCTTGAGTGGGTGCCCCAGAATGGAGCAAACTTGTCGGTAGCTGAAGGCCACGTGCGGACGCTTGTCGTCCTCTGAATGCACATTTTCGATGACGTACCCCAGGGGTCTGGAGATCTGGTGGTGTTGAAGGAGGTGGATAATTCTCATCAGCTCCCAGAACAGCCCGGAGCGAGGGTTTTTGAGGCCTTGCCCCTTGCCTGCCCTGGAGTGCCCTTGGCATTCCCATCCAGCTATTAACAGGTCGACGTTGCCGAGGGACAGTAGGTGATCTTCGGTGATCAGCCAAAGGTCCTGTGGCAATGCTTTGAGGCTGCCTTGCAACGCCGAGAGGGTAGTTGACGTGGGTACCTGGCGTGCAGTTGGCGTAAGTGGTGCTTGAGGACCGTTTGCGCGTGTGGGTCTGGGTCGCAGTAATAGTATTTGACAACCTTCACGCCCGTGTTGAGGACCGCAGCAAGACCGCTGCCAATGCCTCCAAACAGCTCCAACACTGTGATGCCCTGTTGCCTGCGAAAGGTGTGGAACTCCACCACTCCGGTGGCCACCATATGGTGGTCCTGCACCTTGACGTGGCTTCGGTAGTTGGGGAAGCGCGTGGTGATCAGTGGATGGCTGAGCAAGATGTGTGCGTCCACCTGTGCGCGCCAACGCCGTTCAGCTGGGTCTTGTAATGCTACTTCCACGGTGGCATCCTCCTGCTCCTCGTTGTACGGGGTGGGAAAGGAGTCGACGGTTCGGCACGGGGTCGCAGCACCAGCAGCGACTTGCGTCCGAGCGCCGTCGTGTGTGGCCATTACAGCCTTCCGGGTGCGAGCGTGGCTGCGTGTGGCCATGGCAGCCATTTTGCGTTGGGCGCGCGTGCGCGAGACCAACTCGAGAGGCAGGAAACCCTGCACCTCTCCGTCATCCTCATCCCAATGTGGCCGAAACCACGCTCGCTCTGTCCAGCAGTCGAGGCCCATGCCCACAGGGAAGTTGAAGTCCTGCCCAAGCAGAAAGTCGAAGGAGCCGGCATCGTTGACCACACATTGCTGGACGATCTCGGTCGTGTGGGTTGGGTCCAGCCATGTCAACCGAATGCAAAAGGCCTCCCTGGTGACTCCCATCACCTTATCTCGGCTACCTGTGGCAGTGGCCAACACGTACGGGCAAGGCACCAAGTCGGAGCTGGTTATGCCTAGGGACCGCGCGAGAAAGCGCCCGATGATGACAGGCTGTGCTCCGGTGTCCAACATTACTTGCTTGGGTGCCAGGCCGTTAATGGTAACGTGCTTGCCTTGGTTGGCCACCATGGCAGCATTGTTGTCGATACGCAGCCTCTTCATACGAGGTGTCTGCACCTCTGACTCAGTTGTCTTTGCTGGAGGTGCTGAGCGCATGGCAGCCAGAGCTCCTCTGCCTGCTGGATCCGGAGAACCCCCTCCTTGCCCTCTCCCTCTGCCGAACCGACCTTGTCGTGGTGGTTGGTAGACACGGGGGGGCCTTGGTGCTGGAGGTTCCGGCGCTGGTTGTAGTGGCGGCGCAAGTGGATGCCGCCTCTGCGAAGCTGGAATCATGCCCGCGGGTGTACCCAATGGCTGTGGAGGAAACCCCGGCGGACCCAGTGTTTGTGGGCCTGCCTCGCGTTCAGCTTGCTCCGCGGCGTACGTCCATCGGACAGCATGAGCCGCTTCTCTGACCAATGTCCCTTCCCACGTGGCCGTGGGCTCGGTGTCCATGTCGGTCCAATGATGATATTGAGGCATGGGCTGCAGGTATACGGCGCGTAGTAGCTGTCGCCGCATGTCGTGAGTGATGGTGGGGACTCGCAAGATCCCTGCCATGTAGGCATCCCACCTTCCTTGTACCACTCCCATGTCGAGCACGGTCATGGCGCGAGCGCGTAGGGTGCGCTGGAGGTCAGTCTGCTGTGCGTGTAGCTCATGAGCAATGACGATGCGCCGCCGTTGCCGTGCGGCTTCCACCCCTGGCAGCCGCAGCATTGCCTCTTGCACTCCCTCCAGCGTGTCCGGGGCTGTGGTGGCAGCCTCGTCGTATGCTTGTCGCAGCGAACGCACGAATGCCCCCAACCATGATGCTCGGTTGCCAAAGGCAAACAGGGGGACAGCAGGGTGATTGGTAACGAGCCATGTCACGAGACGGGCTCGAGCGGCGCTGCCCTCTTGCATCCCCATCATCGGTCTTAATGTGTTGCCCTCAGGCCTGTGCAACATGACTGCTTGCCGGATGAGTGCGGTACGGAGTTGTTGCTCCCCCACCATACCAGCTCCTCCTCGTGTGTGGTGTCCCCTTGCGGGGGTGAGGAACCCTCGCCCTACATCGCGTTGATCCTCAGGCATGTCTTCGACCAAAGGAGGCAGCAGCGGGGCGATTACCCCCCTCAATTGTTGCGCCAACGCCCTCGCTTGGTCTGCAACAGTTGCGTGTCCTGGCTGCTCGATGGCGACTGCCGTGGAGTACGCTGTGGTCAGCGCCGTGGAGGCGCTGGCAACATTTGCTGGCGCTACGGTTGGTACGATAACGGCGTGTGCTGCTTCGTACGCTTGTCGGCGCGTCTCCACTTGGGCAGCTTGGTCCATTCGATAACGATGGGCCTGTTCGAGTGCAGAGAAACGCTCTTGACAACTGCCTGGAGTGAGCCCCGGAGAGCGGGATCAGCGCCCAGCGCGATGTCAGACATGGTGACCACGAGGTCTTGTATTTTGTGTCGCTGGAGGCCGAGTGGGTCCAGTGGCGAGGGCTCGAAGTCGATCTGTTGAGCGGGCATGGGTTGCCGCGTTTGACTGGGTGCGCCCTGCAATCGTGCGTGTAATGCCAGGAACAACTGGATGGCCAGCTCCAATACTGCAGGTCGCCGGTAAGTGACCCCGAAGAGACGATCCCTCATCTCTGGTGCCGTGCCGGCGAGGATTTCATCCTCCAGCTGCTGTTGTGTGGGTTCCAGCAGCGTGTGGTACTCTGGAGGTGGTAGGGGCAAGATGCGATCATCGCATGCCACGCGCGTGGTGCGTTGCCCCCCTGGTCCGTACGCAATTGTGGTGGGCTCCACGCTGCGTAGAACCGACGCCCAGGCGCGTTCTGCTTGTGGCCCGCGTGGCACTTGCTGTGTGACGTCCAACGCTGGTGGCGGTGCCGTTCAAACCTCAGGAAGTGGTGCAGTGCGTATGGCAGCACTAACGGAGGCGATGGTGGTGGCACCTGCAGCAGTCGTCGTTACTGAGGTGGCGGCCGTGAGAGTGGTAGAAGTTGTGACCGCTGTGGTTGCTGCGATGGAGGCAGGAATGGTGGATTCACCACTTACGAACCCAACGACCATGGTTGTTGCGGCGTCGGTGCTCTCCATCACCGGGGACAGCGTGGTGCCAAGAGTGCTGACACCTACTGTCGTGGTCGGTGTGGACGCCGACGGTGTCGTCGACGGCGTCGTCCCAGCGGTGGTTGTGGCTGCCGAGGCAGCACCACTTGTGACGTCCGACGATGCCGCTGTTGACGACGCGCCAGGTTCCTTGCGCGCACGTCTTGATGGTTGTACACGTGACGGCGTGGGAGTGTCCATATCCCGTTTTGGTGCCATTAGTGCCCACCTAGCAGCATAGCAGGCTTGATAGTCCTGCTCCTTGTTCTCCTCCAGCTGTGCCACGCGCGTCATCAGGGCTGCCACTTGGTCAATAGCCGGTGGATTGGTTGGTGCCTTTACAGCAGCAGCTCCAGCGCGAGGACGTCCCTCCGGTCCTTTGTGCTGTAGAGGGCGGTTTTTCCCTCTGTAGCCAGCTTCTTCTTTGCGGCCACCAGCGTTGTTGCCGTTGTTGCGACCACCAGCGTGGTTGCTGTTGTTGTAGCCCCCGTTGTTGTTGTTGCCGCGGTAGCCAACAGCGTTGTTGCCGTCGTTGTAGCCAATAGAGGGCCGCAGCTCAGGAAACTTGAGCCAGCATACTGTCTCCAAGTGTCCCGTCTTGTGGCAGTAATCGCACACAAGGTTGCCGTAATCTTCGGTGCACTCCTTTTGGTAGTGGCCATGTCGACCACACCAGAAGCACAGCACTGGAGCCACAAGGGCAGCATGAGCTGACCGTTTATCCTTGTGGTGGATGCCTTGCGGCTCTCGGCTGCGGTCCCGCCGAAGAGGCTCTGCACTTGTGCCTGCCATAGGCCGTGAAGCACTGCGGTTGGTGTCCAGCACCGCCTTCTCATATACTGCACGCTTATGGTTGGCTTGTGCAGTCTCGAAAGCTTCCTTGAGGGTGTAGCCGAGGGGCCTGCTGTAGTTCAGCGTCAGGCGCGTTGACTCACTCAAGGTGGGATCCAACTCGGCCACATACACCATTGCTGCCGCCTCCTCACTGACGATCTTGTAGTCAGTGTCTTTAAGCAACCCTTCCAACCATGAATACAGTCGGAGAGGGTCCTCGTGGGGCTTTCGTCGAAAACGCCTCAACTCCTCCACCTTGCTGTTGGTTTGAGGTGGGAAGGTGCGCCGGAGTGCGGCATAGAGGTCCTTCAACGGGGAGTCCGACATGGCCGCGCCCACCGTAAGCGCGGGTGCACGCAATGCCACTGAGCCGAGGGTGAAAACACTGCCTCCCGCTGGAGCACGCGAGTTCGGTGTTGGTAGCAGGGGCGTACCCATCTCCAATGCTGCAGCTTGCTGCTCCTCTTGTTGCTCCCTGATGATGGCAGCGGTGCGGTTGAGTATCCTGATCCGGCGCTCGGCCTTCTTGCTTTTGATCTCTGCACGAGTCAATGAGGCCACTACCACCTCAACTTCTTCATTCTCTGCCTTCTCCATGGCTGCAGCTAGAGTGAGACCCGTGACTGAGGTGGGCGGGGCCGCTGCTACAGGGACAGTAACCGATGGGCTGTGCAGTGACGTGGCGGCTATTGTGCTGGCCAACTCGCCATAGCCATCAATATTGTGCAACTCAGCGACGGACTTCCACACATCATGTGCTTCGTGATCAAGGTATTAAGCGGACACATGAAACGATACCTCATCTGTCCAGTCCTTGCTCTTGAGGGCTTGCTGCCGCATCTTGGAGTGGAACTTGATAATGAACTCGTCAAGTGAGGTGGTGCCAGGGCGTCAGGAGAAGCGTAGGGAGTTGGTTAAGCTAGAAGGCTCCATCTCTTCGTCGTCACTGTCCGACGGTGGTGGAGATGCTCGTTGGCGAGGAGTGGAGTGAGAGGAGGTGAAGCCGGAGACGGGGCGTGAGCCTCTGCTGCTACGGTAATCGCTCCCTTCACTTGCGCGCTCGTAGGTAAGGTTGGAGGTTGGGCTCCAGCTGTTGAGGCCCCCTTCTTCTATTGGCGAGAAAGGAGTGGGCCTGCTCATACAGCTGATGCGATGGTGAAAGTGGATGAAGGGTAGAGTGTTTGTGCTCTACAATGGGATCTCTAGTGCTGCTATCACCCAACACACTAGCGCTTGTGCGCGCTATGCGATGACGGTGACAACACTGCACCGTGATGTGTACAACAACAGATTGCGATGCTGATGTACAGCCTGCAACTACACTCATTTGAGCAAAGAGGGTGACACTGTAAGTCAACAAGCCACTACTATAGGTAGTGCTGTTTACACAGTTCTTTGCGTGAGTGGAAGAGAAATTACACTGTTAAGTGAGGTGAATGAGCAAGCAACACGTGGATGCTATGCCCTGACTGATGCCAACAAGCACACCGCGACCAAGTACACAAAGCTCACAGCAAGGACAAGCACAGTGCACAAGAACATGCACAGGCTCTCACACGGTGAGGGGATTCTTGGGAACCGGGACGGTGTGTTTCGTAGTTCAAGTCGCTTCACAAGCTCTTAGCTTTCTCACTTACAGTGTCACCAGCTGATCTGATGAACACTGTGCCTACTTATACAACTCATGACTGTCCAGAACATAAGCTAACGGTCATATCGAGGCTATTTCCACAGGAAATTCCCACTCGATATAGATCCTGACTTATAACTGAACTCACAATTGAACAGCTACGCGCGGTGCCTATGTAGGCTATGGTCATGAGCTACTCTAGAGACATGACCTAGCTACTGGTCAGAGACGCGCGCGGGTTGCCATGCTGGTAAGCCGGGCGATGGTCTCGCTGTAGGCATGCCCGATGACGACGATGGCATGCTTGGGCGATAGGCATGACAAAGTCGAAGCCAGCAGCTTGCACGACATTTGCGTCGCAAATTGCGGATTGCATTGCAACACGCAATGCAGTCCTCAGGAAGCAGCCATGAGCTCGCAGTTCAATCATGATAGAAGCTACCTAAGTTACATGCTATAATCATGTAACTTTTGTTGCGCGGGAGGGGGGGGGGGGGGGGGGNGGGGGGTCGAACGTGTGCACATGTTGACATAATCATTACATACCAGTACGTTAGCAGATTGTAGTACCTGCATTCATAACGTTAATAGATGCAAATGTGTGTGCGTGTAACAATTGCGGGCCATACAGCTGGGTTGCAAAGTATGTAGTGTGGTTAGCGCTGCCAGTACACTTGTGTCACTAACCCAAAGCAGTCTGTTTAATAAGCTGGGCTGCAAGTTATGCTGCAGTCAATGGGGATGCAGTCCATGTGACTTGCAATGTGACGGATTAAACTGAACACGTACAGCTGTACAGCAGCATGCACCAGAGCTTGACAGTATAAGTTGTGTTTACGCCGATATACAGAATAGTACAGCAAGTTTGCTCACAAAGGTTTATTGACATACAAGTTACAGCAAATCAGTAGGCCCTTTTAGTATCTATCCGGACTTCCTGCCATTAAGAAGCACTTGTCAAGTGAAATGCAGCTGCAGTTGCATGGCGGTAATAGCAAACTTTGTCAATGGTAACAAGAATGTACCAGCCAACCTGTGCAGAATCAGTAGTAAACGGACGAGCTTGCATGGAGATGGGGCTTCATTGGTAACGCCGCTGAAGGACTTTAACGCACCACCTGCGATAGCAGTATGCCAGCACGATTCTGATTGTCAGCACATCATTGTAACTTGCAAGTTGAACGCATGCAAGGCAAAGCTGGCAGGCGCGGTGGGTCGTAACAACTTCATTATGACTGACCTGGCCGCTCACAATCCGCCAGCCAATAGGTGACCATTGGAGAACGTATCGAGCCGTGTAAGTGCTGCGATAAGAATCATTCGCTTCCGGCTTGCTCTTGTCATAGAGTTGTGCGGCTTCTTGCAGCGTGGACTCCACGATGGCCTCTTTTCCAGTGTCATTAAGCACAAACTTGTCGACCTCCAAGCCGACCAATTTGTACTGCCAGAACCAGCCGTTTCTTGCTACATCATTGGCCCTTAGCGTCCACTGGTCTAGCATCTGGCCAGCCAGGATGTTCTTGAGTGCTGCAACGTCATGCGCACCACCCAATGCCTGATTTGACATCAAGTCAGTTGTGAAAGCACTGCCGGTTGTCGACCAATAGCAGCATTGTATGTGGATACAGGAACTTGTTCTTGATGTTTGCGCAACAACGCATGTACGTGCGACACAGTGTGTTGAGCTGGAATACCTGGGCCTTGACAGTTTGCCATCTGTGCACGATCTTCTCGGCTAGGTGTTTGTCCATGTTGAGGCTTGGACTCAAGACATTCTCAATGGATTCCTGTCAGAAAAGGTGTTACAGACCCTGCAGTAATTGTGGCGAAGCAGAATGCTGTAGTATGTGTGGCCCGCGCGAGCATACCATCTGAATGCTGCTTGTGGTGGCAGCGGTTGCTGCGGTTGGCAATGACCCGCGACCAGACTTCAAGATAGAGGGATTACGCGCAAAAAATGTAATAGCTCCAGCAAACACAGCACCAGCCGCAATCAAGATTGCTGCTTGCATGAGTGGATCCCGCTGTTCGGGAAGCGGCAATAGCTCCACTTCATCCGGTCGTGGTGGCTGACGTGGAGTCAGGTTATTCCAGGCGTGAAGCACATCTTGTTCCGGCTCATGCGCGGGTTCCTTGTTCCCTGTACTGACCTCGACTCTTTTTGTGATTGGCATCTGAACAATCACATGGGTTCTGTTAGGGCACTCGTGCAATAAAGGGCACCAGCAGAGAGTTTTCTCACTGACCTCAACAGGGGCAACAGAAGGTACGGCCCAGGAGGCTGGTTCGCTGGTTATGCTTGGAGGGATTGCCGCAATGTCTGTGGCGGCTGCACCAGCCGTTGCATTTCTGGCTGCACGACTCACATCTTCACCCTCAGCCCTGATGCTCGCAGTTTCAGATGACTCCGACATCACCGGAGGGAATATGGACTGGAATGCCTGCTTTGCTGACTCTGTCAAACTGCTGAAGGAGGTCGCAGCCTTCTGTGCCAAGTTGCTTAAAGATGAACTCGCAGACCTGCACCACGAGGACAGAAGACAAGCATCAGTCACAACTGCTGTGAAGACATTGCAGATAGCAGCAAGCCTGCCGTGCATACTTTGAACTCGTTGAAGTTGAAGGTCGCTCGAGGCCTTCAAGATAGGTTTGAACTTGCGTGTTGTCGAAGTATTCGCTGATGGATGGGCGCTGTCCTGCAAGGTCGCGGAATTGCATGTACAACACCTGCATGGCCCACAGTGGTTGACTGGGGTGTGTGCGGTGCTGATGAATGTGCGCCAGCTGCAAAGGCATACCTCTCGAAGCCAGCGCTCTGTAAGCTTGCAGAGACCAGAGAGCGGAGCATCGCGTTCTTCAATGGGCGAGTTGGCCAGCACAAACTGCCATACTGCATTCGGTGGGCTGCTACCATCATTTAGCCATGTGCACGCTTCTTCAACCTGCGCACATTACTGTGAGAGAAGAGGCTCTGCGTTTCGCAAGCGCAAGGTCATACCCACCACACACACTTATTCCCATGCACAATACTTACAAAGCCCAACAGGATAGCGCATATGCCTCTCTCCAAGCGCAGGTCCCCAGACCCCATGCGCGAGCTGCTGTCCAGCTTGAAACCTCGAAGTCTTTGTAACTGTGCAAACAATGTGTCCGCATCTTGAATCAACTGAGGTCTGCAACGGCATCAGTCAGTTGTCATGCTGAGACGTCAACCCAACAGCGCAATGCAAGTCTGGTAAGCAAGCATGTCAATTGAGTTGTGATGCACAGTGTTTACGGCAACAACATGCCAGCGTGTAATGCAGCATATGATGTCAGTGACACCTGTGCGTTGAGAAGCCCTGTGCCAGATGGGCCAATGCAGCTGCATACACCTCAAAGCTTTCCGCCGGAACGTTCTCAGGAGCATCAGCAAAGAGTGCAACTTGCTCAGCTGCTGTCATGTGAACAAATGCCTGCAACATAGCCCGAACTGTCAAGGTTAAGATCAAGAATGCAACAACTTACTCTAGCACACGGTACCTGTTTCATGAAGCCTTCCCTGTCTTTCAGTCTGGCACCTCTGCCGGTGTCGCCACTGTAGACCAACGTCTGCAAGTCCCGCATCCCACTCTGCAAATGTTGTTTGGTAAGCATTGAACAGCCAGCACATTCGCCTGGGCAATGCTTAGTTGAGCTCCTAATCTGCAAGCACACGCATGGTACATATCGCACCTGTCTTTGAGCTTCATGATCCAGATCAAGGGGAAGAGCTAGGCTTTCAAGCACGCAATCTGGTGCCAAATCATGCAAAGTGGCTGCAATCTCCGCCTGCGTGGGCAACAGGTCAGGTCACTTCAGCCGACTTGGCCTGACGCCCCTGTAACCATGCACGCAGCAATGACACTGGGGTCAGGTAAAGCTACCCTCTGGCACAACTGACCAACTGACCTGCAGTGTGGGTGCCAAACTTTTGCCACCTTCGGAGATCAGCAGCTGCAATGCTTGCTCCAGGAGCTCGCAGCCCCTAGTAACGGAGGGCGGCGTACTGGCAAGAGCCTCTGCACTGAGGTCGCAGTAGGACAGCGCCATGACCAAAGCTACGTCATGCCGAAACGACTTGGACGTGCTGTCGCGCAGACATGCTGCCCCGGACTGCAGCACAACTTCGTGCTCACCAGCCTGAGCAAGAGCAAGAGCAAGAGCAAATTCATCCAGAGTTTATGGCAAGCTTATGAGAGTGTTAGAGCTGACGCTCGTGATGAGATTGCCTAGACACGGACATGACATAACACACGGACCTCCTGCAGCAGACACAGCACCCCAGGTAGCTTGCTCCATTGGCTTTCAACGAGAAGTGTGCTGGCATGGTCCATGGCCAATGCCGTGTCGTAGGCCTTGCGTGTTGTAGGATTGCACAAGCTGTCCCGTGCAGTGCGCAGCAACTGCAGTGGCATGCTTGTGAGTCACTGCAAACCAGCGCTGAATACTTGCAGTTTGCGTCCTGATGCTTTATCGCTAAGGACGCAAGTGATAACCAACTGAATGTTGCAGTGTCTACATCACCTCAGCGCGGGCGGCGAGGGCATCCTCACTGAGCCCTTGTTCAGGAACGGCTTCAAGCTTCTGATCGCATTGCCGCCAGATAGCGTCGGGTAGCATCAAGGAGTGCGCCCCCAAAACCTGCAAGCCCCTTGCTGCGTGACTACTCATACCGCCTTTCGTAACCAATCAGACCGCCTTGCTTCGTGAATGCCGACAGCTAGGCAACCGTACCCTACTTTTCAAGCCTATCAATAACTATCAATAACCATAGTGACAGTGACAGCCCATGCATTGCCGCTTGCAGCAAAAGCCATGCAACTTGACAGCTGCAACAGGTCGACTTTACATTGGTTCCAAAGCATAGCATTGTAGAACCACTGTGAGCAATGCGTTGTTTGCAATCACTACCACTATGGCTTAGCGTCCACAAAGAACAACCGCTAGCTTGGAGAGTCGACCTCTTGGAGCATGCCACAGGCAGTACCTCATAGTAGTTGACGGGGACGCGCACGGTACGCTCGGCCGAAGCATGCGAGGCAGCCATTGCTGTGGATGCAACCCTAGCCGTCGCCTTCAATGTTGTCGTCGTCGTCGTCATCGTCGCCGCCGAGCAGCCATTTGAGGCATGACCCGCCACCCTCTGAGGCAACGGCGAGCCCAAGAAGCTGCTGCCTTGCAATGCGAAGGATGAAGAAGTGCAGCATTGATGCTTGCCGCAAGAAACGCCTGCTGCTGCTGCATGCTGGCGCCGTCTTTGCGCTGAGGAGCTGCTGGCTCCACCGCCTGCACCGGCAGCAGCCGCAGCCGCCCATGTCAGGGTGACCTGCTGCACCACCGGCCCCATGGCTGAACTCCTACTCCAACCAATGCCCCAAGCGCAAGCCGCCGCTGCGACGGCGATGGCGGCAGGTGGAGGAGGCGGAGGCGGAGGCGGAGGGAGAGGAGGATGAGGTTTGCCGCCGGAATTGAGCCGTTTGTGCGGAGCGGTTGTTTATCGCAGCAAAGCGCGCGAAGCGACTGACTGCCCCACTGCGGTTTTGCGCGGGAAACGCACTGTAGCGAACGTGGCCATGCACGGTGACGAAGTTCAGTCACACGATGTGACTCACAGCAGGCGCAACACTATTTACGAACGGAGATCTTACACATTGAGAGTCTTACTGTAAGACTCCTGCTGTATACCCCTATAGGGGCCGATGAAATTTACAAACATTCCATGCGAGAAAGCCCAGGCGCAACACTTTTTATGAACGGAGGTCTTATACATTGAGAGCCTTACTGTAAGACTCCTGCTGTATACCCCTATAGGGGCCGATGAGAATTACAAACATTTCATGCGAGAAAGCCTAAGTTTCCTTGGCGAGGTTATTGCTCGATGGCATGTTGCGAATATGATCATGCGTTTCCTGTCTTGCGACGTTTACAATGACTTCATGTAAGTACTCTTAATGTTGTGTTTGTAATAATGCGTAATGGGTGGCATCTTAGCATTCGTTTTCACATAATATGATACTACACGATCAATACAATGCTCACGTGCTATGAGATACATATGTGCTTTTAGGAGTTGACTGCACCATTACAAGTGCGATATATATATGCCGCATAAGTCATATTGTGAGTTAAAGCAACAACAAAGCATATGCACAGCATTTGCATATATTCTATACACTCATACTCACATTTACACTCAATTAAAACATCATAATGCAACAATTGGTTCAATAGCATCTTAGAATTTTCACATTGAGTCACAAACCTGTTAAAACAACGATCACGTCTGACAACAGCTATTCACCGCAACACAATGATGTGTCATTAACCACCGCCACTGCGCAGATTAGTTGCATATGATGATCAGGTGAAAATAGGTTGCAACCGGTTTGTGGAAAATTGCATGCTAGTTGCGAACTTGTTGTAATGTTTTTGCAACAACAGCCAGGCATGCAAGCGCACACAGGAGCACGCCTTCGTTTGCGCGCACGCGCCTGCGCTTACACGAACAAAGACTTGCATTGGCACGCGCACATTCTTGAAATAGGACAACAGAAACTTTATCATTGAAGAGCGCAGGCTATGTTCAAGATTGCCTTTGTCAGTCTGTGCTTTTAGGTGATTTGCACTGGCCCAGCTACTGGCATACCGCTTAATGCCTCTAGTGCTTACCCAGGTTCTATTGTAGCTGCTGTGCCGCCACTAATTCTTGGGCTGAACTGCTCTGTGGAATCGCTGGTACCATCAGCTCTCCTGAATGCATGGTGATGAACGCCAACTGCAGCAACACTCAATGTCATTGACACCTTTCGCACCCAGATCAGCACACAGATCATGGAGCAAGCACTGTCCACAGGAACCAGGGCGCAGCAAATGAACACAAAAATACACCTGAGCAACTTGCTGGCAGTACCGTCATCTGCTAAACAAGTGCTCTTTGCCTCTCTGAACCAAAGCCACAGTCAATCGCAGACAAATGCAAATGCAAAAGACATCATGCATGGCGGACATGCAAGCTACCTGTAACTTCGTGACGTACAGTTGCTACGGCGAGGATTGCAGTTTGTCCCATGTGACTAGTCATGTAAAGCGAAACGCATGGACTGATCATCGTCGGAGATTTTGCTGGGACCTTGAGAGACCTGACTGCGAGCGGCCTGCACCTCTGCAACTACATCCGTGCGTCGCATGTCCTCTAGTACACTGGCGCCGGACTGATCACCTGGCAGGGCTGTTTTCATGTCATCAGAAAGTCTGCCAGCATCCAGCGTTTGTTCTGAAGGCTGGATACTGCTGCTGTTGGCACTGCTGATGGCTTGTTCTGGTATTAGAGACGTGGAGACGTTGGCTGTCAATGAGCTGTTTGACAGCAAAGCGTCCGGGGGCTGAGCCTGCTTTTTATTCTGTTCGTGAATCTCCAGCTGCTTCGCGATAGCTTCTGCCCGAGCCACCAACTCGGGTTTGGTGTCCGCAACAGCTGCAGCAACTTTGGCATTTGCAACCAAAGCCGCCACAGCAGCAACCTGCACGCACCAGGTGATACACGTAAGCGCCATGACAAGGCAGTGATGGTTCCCATGCACTTAAACCAACATCACTGCCAGGTGAACTTTTCGCCATACTTGTGCTGCTTGCGCGGCGTCCGCTACAGCCTTCACAGCTGCCTTAACCGTGAAGTTGACATGGCCCTCGATTGGCACGGCTGCGCTGACCGACTCACGCGGTTCATGCAACGAAGATGAGCCCGTAGGCGCATGGTGGACACTGCCAGATGACGCCGCAACAGCTTGCTGTTGACTGATCGCACTTGCTGCATCACTCAGCGCAGACTCGAGTTGTTGCTGTTGCTCATCTGTCAATGCCGTCTCTGCGACATCCTCTACAGCGTCGTTATCAAGATCATCATCGTCTGCAGCAGTTTGGCCTTCCAGCTCCATAATTGCTTGGTGGTGGTGGTGGCGTGTACCCTCTGCCTTCTCAGCAACGTCCAGTGAGGTCTGCACAGCCAAGTCAATCTCTTCACCAGCGTGCCGCACTTTCTCTTTCTCCACAGCCTTGACTGCTTCCAGCTCAGAATCATCTGGTTCAACTTGCGATGTCACTCCAGATAGAGCTGTCGGCACTGGAGGTGGTGAGCTGGCATTGCCAGCATTACTTCCAAGCGCCTCCGCTGTACAAGACAATGATGTCGGAGAAAACCTGGATGCGAGTTCTGAAGATGGTACTGTGAAGCTGTGTGAAGGTCGTGCTTTACCTAAATGTGGTTGCGGGAGAGGTGAAGGAGGCGGTGGTGACCCTGCGCGCGGACCCTTGGACTCCCGAACCACATCGACAGCAGCGTGGGTGGTTTTGGCAACATGCAGCGTGGCCGAAGCTGTGTGCACGGCGTCCAAGGCATCATGCGCCTCTTTACTCATGCTTCCCAACTGCTCAGCGACCTACAGCAGTCGCCGAGTTAAGGGCGTTGTACAGTTAACAGCAAGTGGAGCAACATAGCATCATCAATGCACAGGAAAAAAGATCAACCTGGTGAAGGCGCTCAATGGTGGCGAGCTTTTCAGCACGGGAGCTATCTGAGGGCAGCAATGCGCATTAGCCGGAAGATACGGCCGCCAGGGACCAGAGGTATCAACAATCGCGTGCAATGCAACCGCAGCACAGCGTCCATACCTGATACAGTTGGATCTCCTTTTTTGAGCCCCCAACTTTTGGCCGTCTCTTCTGCCACGGCCATCAATGATGATGCCATCTCCTTCTCCACTTGTGCCAGCAACAGCGCAGCCTGATCATGGGATTGCACTGTTGAGGTTACAAAAATGCAGACACACTTACATACAAGCAACGAATGTCCCCACCTGGTGAGCTTGTTCAAGCTTTTCCGCAGCATCTGAATGCATCTGCTTCCTAGTGGCAAGCGTCTTCGCAAGCGAAACAACCTCTGCTTCCTCCTTGACAGCGCCTAACGTAGCTGATGTGCACAGCAATCCGGCCAAAATACCAAACACGAGCAGTGCGTACGCAAGCCTCAACATGTCCGGTGACTTGTTGGACATTAAGCCACCAACAGTGCCCCCCAAGCGGCGATCCCTGCACAAATGCCAATGCGATGAGTGTGATTATGTCATCTGCTTGCCAACTGATGGGTACTTACGGTTGGTGTACTCGCAAGTAGATCATGGATGGCAAAATGTACGACAGCAACACACTTGCAGTCGCCCCAGATATTGCGAAAGCAAACTCCACGTTTGGAAGCTGTCCATAGATGCAACATTCAGCCATCTGGACAAAAGCAGGGGCTGGGTGCTTTTGCAAAACACATGCTTGCCTGCGATGCGACGAAGAAAACCGCCACCAAGGTCGCTGCAACAATGCCAGCATACTGCACACGTGTAGTAGTGCACATGTGAGTCTAACTTGCATCACTAGTACGGCACAATGCCTGGATTGTACTAAAACACGAAGCCTACCTCATAACCAGAGATGCTGTTTGACCTGTGACCTGGCCGAAACATTGATAGAAGGCTGTCGCAAAGTGGAATGACCACTATAGGCACAGTGCAAACAATTGCAGTGCCATACCCCTGCACAAGAGTTTCTGAGCCACACAACCAGAGCTGAGCCAAATCCGCGAGGCTCACGTCATAGAACATGCGTTGTGCGACGCGCACCAGCTTGATGAGCCCGGTTAAGCCACTTGCGTTGAAGTTGCGCAGCACATCTCCAGCAGTAGCTTCACGAAAAGCGGCGTACCCAAGTGCACCAACTAGGACGTAGCAAATGAAGCACAACACCAACGTTCTGCACAAGCAGTGTGTGTTAGTCTCAAGCAGCTCTTAAGCTTTTGAACTGTGATGCGACATGCATTATGCGATACAAACCTGCTAATGACATAAGACATTCGTGAAACAGAAGGCGCTCTCAGCGTGTTGAATATAGGGTACAGCGCGGGATGCGCACTGAAGGCGAAGCATATGACAGGGAAGGAAACAAGCAACCCACTCGAGTGCCAGTACTCCAGTGGCTCAGTGGAGGTTCTAAGCTCAGGCAGAAACGCTCTTGCAGCGATGAGCACAACAAAGATGAACATGAACACGATGGTAAACACCGAGATCGAGGCCAGCGATTGAGGACTCTGCACACGGAGCAATGCTGCCATCAATCAAGGCACTGCCATGTGTAGTATAGCACAGCTGTGTGCACCAAGCAACATGAAACTTGACATGCGCAGTGTTACTGACCTTCACAAAACAGCAGAGCGGGAAGAGCACGCCCAAAACAACAAAAGCCATCCATCCTGTTCGAGACGGCTCTGCGCCAGGTGGGACAACAGTGCCAGCCACGGAAGACAGCACGTCTGCAAGGATGTTTGCATATGCTACCAAGCAACCAAACTGCAGTGCTATGACGCAGATCTCAACCATGCGCCTTGCCAACTTGCCGTGCGTGTACTCCTGCACCTCGAAGCAAACTTCTCAGCCACAAGAACCACATGGAAACCTTTGGTAGCAGCTTCAACAGCAAGCCTCATTCACACACTTACCGCAACGTCTTCATATGTCCGGCAGCCTGTTCGATGCGCACAGAGCGCCATAAACTTCATGGTGTAGTTGGTGCTCACGCCACATCTGTGGACATCTCACTATCACGGTCGTGCAAGCAAAGAAGTCCAATCACAAGCAGCGAGGTCAAAGAGAGAAAGTACTTACATTACCAGCAGCAGCGTTCCACCAATGACACCACATTGCTTGTAACAGAACGGCAATCCCAGCATACCAGCACCGATAACCTGTTGAGTGGCCAAAACACCCATTGCAACCAATGCTGAAGAGTCACACACAAACGCACCCTCCTCCCCTCCTTTCAGCTCAGTCACACTTGTGTGCAGTTGTGACTTACAGCATTCGTGAGGGACATGACGCACTGTCCCACAGTGGCAGAACCGCCAAGAATGGCGTCCGGCGCATTGCTAGGGCCATCGATGTCCAGCATGCGAGGCGGGGTGTCGTCTGCATTAGAGGAATCAGACAGCTTCTCTCGCAGCTTGATTGTCGCCTTCCCATCAGCCATGGCTCTGCCGACGACCTGGCGACCGTCCACACTGCTATCACGCATGTCTATGCCGCCGCCTCATAGCTGACACGCGTACACACTGCAAAATTTAAAAGCCTGTCTGTCAACTGATCAAGGGGTACCTCATAGATGATCAACAACCAACGCCGATAGCTAATTTGCCAGTGTGTCCAACCTACAGTCAGCAATCACATCACAGAGAGGCTACTACTCGAAGTGAGTTGCTTATCGAAAGCCGCAACACCTCTGTGCATGCTGCGTACGAACATACCAAGCAATGCTGCTGTATCCCTTTACTTGTGCAACCAGTCTCTGACATGCTGATAGAGCTGTGTGGCATGTTTGATATGTGGAGTGCTATTGCATGCATGCTTCAGCCATGCATAAGCTGCGTCGCCAGCGACAGCCTTCTTCCTGATCTTACTGCTCACCGAGCTTGTTCGTTGAATTCACTGAAAGGTGCTTGTGCAAGTTGCCACCAAGAACGCACAAGGCGTGGGTTGACAGACGCTCAGCGAATGCTACTCAGCAACTCATCCATGCAGCTGCCACAGCAAGGTGCTGCAATGGGGCATGCCGTGTAGAGACGCCAGCTCGGAAGCACATTAATGCTCGACTCTACACATACCGCCAACTGCACGGCAGCAGATTGAGCACGCGCTTTTAGGGTTTGTGCTCTTGTGCGCAGGGGCACAAGGCAGGCACAAGGGTCTGCTGCAAAGTGCTTATGTGTTGGTTGCTTGCGTGTTGCCAGCACGGTGGTGGTGTTCGCTTGCGGTGCAGTGGTTGCTTGGGCGGTGCTCAGCGTGGCGGGTCGGGGGTGTTGAGCTCCCCTTCTGCTGTGTGAACAAGTGAGCCGAGAATAAGCTATCAAGTTGAGCACTCAGTGAGAGTGAGCTCACTCTCAGTGAGCGCTGAGAGCTTGACAGACTTCCTGTGGGCTGTGTGGAGTGCTGCTGCTGCTTGCCTTTAAGTGCACGCTGCCTGTCGTGTGTAGTTTTATATGCATGGTGCGGTATACTGATCGTGCACGTTGTTCAGCAGTTCAAACAGCAGGTGCCACGCTGCCTGTTGCTCCGACTGCAGCAGCATGGCTCGGCACGCAGTCCTCCTCATCCTGCTGCTATGCACACGTAAGACTCACCTACAAGCAGCATGCAGATTGCCTCGTTTCAAACCTTGTATGTATTATGCTGCATGCATAGAAGCTGTTGCTCAGTGGCAGCAGCACAGGCCTTTACAAGCTTCGTGCATCAACCCTTCCGTTTGCTTATCTCAAGCAGATTATCACTAGGCTTTGTCGTTGTTGATGATGTCTTGTTCCTTCCTGTATACAGTTGGGATTGCGGCGCATGGCCGGAGCTTACCGCAACCTGCCAAGTCAACGTCTGGCCGGCTGGTAGAGGAGGTCATCCCTCTGCAAGTGGCGGGGGGCCATGCCCTTGAGGGCAATGCCGCCAGCAGCGAAGCTCAACAGTACTCCGGGTATTAATGCCTTGCACGAGTGATTCATGTGCAGTGGTAGTTAGCATATTGAGAGCACAGCATAGAAAAGCACAGCGCAGCGCGCATTGTTGATCGGTGTGCTCCTGGAAGGTATTTCAAGCTGGATAGGACGCACGACGCCCGCATGTTTTACTTCTTCTTTGAATCGCGCGGTAACAAGGACAAGGTATGTTTTGCAGTGGTAGCTAGTGCGATGCTTACCTGAGGAGCCTGCTACTCCATTGAGCTGCAATGATTGGCCGCTCTTTTGCACAGGACCCGCTTGTATTGTGGATGACTGGGGGTCCGGGTTGCAGTTCAGAAATTGCTGTCTTTTATGAGAATGGTCCCTGGACGATCAATGAAGACATGACATTGAATTTTACCAAGTGAGTGCAGCCCGAACTTGATGCGACATTGCTGCAAAATGCACTGATCAGAGTGGGCACCACCCATGGTAGTCGTTGTCAGATGGCATGCATCTGATATCTGGACATGTACAGGTATGGCTGGGACACTGCAGCCAACATGATCTTCGTGGACCAGCCCATCAACACAGGGTTTTCGTACAGCCTTGATCCGCGAGATGTTGTCCACAATGAGAAGGGAGTAGGTATGTGCCCACTTTGTAAGCTGTTCTCATGGAGCTCATGTCCCGCGGACTGCTTCTCATGACCTGAACTATGGTAATTTCCATTGACTGTTCAGCGGAAGACATGTATGACTTTCTGCAAGAGTTCTTAGCCGTACATCCGTCGCTGGCGGGCCGCGACTTCTTCATTACTGGTGAAAGCTATGCTGGCCACTACGTTCCTGCAGTAGCATACCGGTACGCCTTTCAATGTGTATGGTTGCTCTGGTTCGCACATGCCTTTTAGTGGATCCACATTGCATCACTCGGTCAGGGTATGGAAGGGAAATAAGGACCTGGCGAAGGGCTTGCAGCAGCCTTCTTTTACTGCCAACCACACAGAGTGGAAGCACATCAATATGAAGGCAACTTGTTGCTGTGCTCAGCATGCTCTAGCAAGGGAGGACTAGTGAGAGGAAGTGCTGTGTACTCACATCAAAAGCTGATGCGCAGGGCATCGCCATCGGGAATGGCTTGACTGACCCCGAGATCCAGTACGGTGCTTACGCTGACTTTGCGCGTGACAACGGCCTCATCAACAACTCGACATACCACGTGAGACCTTGAGCCTGGTTTGTGTCAGGACACCGGACACACCTTGCTCAAAGCCCTGTACGGTGTTGTGTATGTTTATGCTGCAGTGTGATTCTGATCCTTTGGCACTGCAGCTGGTGCAAGCGCAAGGACCTGGTTGCAAGCGGGCCATCCACTTGTGCGGTGATAAGGGCTCGGCGTTGCTCTGTCTGTACGCTGTTCAGCGCTGCAACGCCATTGTGGCTGAGATACTCATGGCTGCTGGGAACATCAATGTGTACGTACTCAAGAGGAGCTCTTGCGCATTGCAACCCTTTCTGGTTCAGTTGCTCACCCAACACACGCAAATGTGCGCAGCTACGACATCCGTGAAGAGTGCAAAGTTCCACCCCTTTGCTATGATTTTGAGCGCGCAGACAGGTGCTGGTTGTCATTGCCATGCAAGTGCACTTTACCAACCCAATACTGCCCCAAGTTCGCCTGCATACATTGCATGAGCACAAACGACCCTATTTTGTAGGTACTTAAATCTCCCGGAGGTCCGCCAGGCATTGGGAGTTGGCGAGAAGCGCTGGACAGCTTGCAGTGCAGTAAGCTAGTGCTGAATATACCGCACGTTTAGCTCTCTTTGTTTTTTCTCGTCTCCTCTGAGTCTATCAGTTTTAAAGTCGGCCCGTTGCTTAACGTTTTGCTGCTTCCTGGTACTGATGCGCAGCTGTTACCAGGTTGTGCATGCGTCTATGATGGCTGATTGGATGCATGATTATGAGCCAATCATCCCTCCGATGCTAGAAGATGGCGTGCGCGTACTGATCTATGCCGGAGAGGCAGACTTCATCTGCAACTACGTGGGCAATCAGCGCTGGGTGTCGGCAATGCCGTGGTCAGGGCAGCAGGAGTACAATGCCGCGCGCGAGCGCAAGTGGACAGTTGATGGGCAGTATGCTGGCCTGGCCAGAGCCGCAAAGGGGCTGACTTTCCTGCGCATCGCAGCAGCTGGCCACATGGTGAGCTACTGAGAAATCTGCCTCCTGACAATCCATGCATGCATGTCCAACCTGTCATGGGAGTCTTATTCCGCCTACTTCAACCAATCTACTGCTTGACATCAGGTGCCAATGGATCAGCCAAAGAACGCTCTGGAGATGCTCAAGGCGTTTGTTAAGGGTCAGCAGTTTGCCAGCAGTCAGGGGATGGTCGCCGATGCTTAGGCTGTCTGGTTCAGTTTGCCTTGCTGCTAGAATGAATTGATCAGGCGCAAGCACTTGGTTTCAATTTGTTCAGTTCATTCGTGCACAACAGTGCGGTAGGCTGTCAACTGTGAATGTTAGATTGATATGCTGCCGTAACCACCCAGAAGTGTACAGTAGCGGGTGGTTATTTTTCGCATGCTACAACAAAGCAGTTGCAGAATATTGCAGCGCAGGCAAATTCCATTGGATTTTTCCAGCATGTGCTGCAGACCTTGCACGTGCAGCAAGCATAGGCTCCGGTTCACATGCAGCTGTAGATGCGGAATTGGTGGGTGTGATGAAGGAATTGGACGGGTGCCCTGCTAGTGGTATTATCCACTCATATGCCAGGCTTCCTGTCCGCCACAGGGGCAACTAAATAAAAATGAATTTAATGTCCAGATCGTCCAGGCTCGGGCAATCTGTATTGCACGTTTGATCACTACCTTTTGGCTACACAGTAAAGCCGACCTGCCATCAACATCGTATGCACACTGCGCGCAAAAGTTCAGCAGCTCCTCTCACAGTGGCAGCACCCGCAGTGATGTAGCACATCAGCGAGAACTTGGCACTGCGCACCTTGAAGGTAAGCAGCAGGTGGTAACTCAAATCGCCATATCTTCGTCCAACTCCCGCACAAGGGTATGCTTGCCATGCGATGCAAAATGTCCACCCCGACCAAAAGGCAGAAGCAGCTTGGCACCAAGCAAGCCAATGGTGATGGACATTCCCACCTGCATCAGTGCGATAGTTACATACACCTACACAACGGCAACCAGCGACAGCGAGTGATGCACACACACAAAAGCTGCAAGCCAATGGTGATGGACATTCCCATCTGCATCAGTGCGATAGTTACATACACCTACACAACGGCAACCAACGACACAGCAAGTGATGCACACACACAAAAGCTGTGTACGGCAACACTCCCTCACACCTCACAAACGGCAACCAACAACAGCAAGCGACACATGTACACACGCATGCACAGATTGTGTGTAGAGTAACACTCCCTCACGCCTCACAGGGACAGCATGCACACCACGCCAGGACATACCATTAACATGTCGAATCCGAAGCTCAGGCCGGATATGATGTTTTGTTCAAGCATGGCTTCAACTCCCCTGACACCAACGCCGCCAGGAACAAGGATGAGGATTCCAGACAATGTGTACGCCAGAGGCAGTGAGTTCGTGGCACGGGCGTAACACGACCCGACTATGCTGACCACGAGCGCAGACACCACCGATGTGGAGCTGCCAGGGAAAATCATTCCAGCAAACGTGTCGCTGATGTAGCCAGCAAAACCGGTCACAATCATGCCTGGCCACTGATCGCGCCTCGAGTTCAACAGTATATTGGACGCAACAAGGTACACAAGGCAACCTGGCAGAAATAGCCATCGTGGAAACTGGTCATGATGCGGACACCTGCAAAAAAGGTGTTGATGTTAAGCTGCGTCTCTGACAACCCAACAACTGTGCTTAAAAGTTTTCAAGCCTAAATGGTAACATTCTGCATGTAGGACTCACTTCTGTTGTGACTTGTGCTTGTGCCAGAACACCATCGCCTGCCCAATGGCAAGACCGAAACCGAGTTGAAGAGCAGAAACCAGCGCCAATAGGAGGCGAGATGTGCCGGACACGGGGGAGTTGGCTGACACCTCACTCACACCAATGGTCAGGGAAAGTCCGGGCAGCAGCCACACGAGAGATCCAAGCGCCATGGCAAAAAAGCAAAGCTTCAAGTCCGGTAGATACACCATGAGCAGCTGTGCGATAAAAGACACCGTCATTGCGGTGATAAACTCCAAGACGTTGCTGAACTGGGATGACTTGCTGGCCATCCAGTTGTAGAGGCCGACAATGGAGCCGAGCATTCCGCAGAACACCGCGTCGTACACGCCACCGTCAAAGAACAGCAATGCAGCCATTGCACACAGCATCATCATAGCGAATACGCGCGCGAGGGGAGTCCACTGCAAACCAAGCTGCACTAAGCCATGCACGATGCACGCTAGAGAGTGCAATTGACCTAATATGCTAAGTGTGCACATGCGCGTTCAACACAACATACCAACACACAACGCATATGAAAAGTAGCATTCCAACCTCAGGAGGAGCTGATGCAATGGCACGCAGGCGCCAGTAGCCGGCCAACAACGGGACTTGGTCAGTTCCAACTCGAGCAGCTAGCTCGTCCGCTCGCCCCAACTTGTCAAGATCAAGATCGTAATCTACTGACAATTGATGGAATTCCGCCTGCATGCACATGTTGCTTGCACATACAAACACGAAGCACAAAGCCTACATGCCCTTCAACAACTACATACTGCTTGCGGGTGATCGCCATTGTGCGCAGCAAATGATAGCAAAATTAAAGTTGGGAAGACGGATATGGACAGCTTGATGCCGAGGCGCTCTCCTGATGACTCTATCAAGTGCTCTGTGCGTGAAGCAGAGCTGCCATATCTGTACAGCAATATGTTTGTAAGGTGCAGGCCACAAAGTGATGCACTTGTTCAGCATGTGCACCAATGCATGCGTGCATGCAACAGCAACAAACACATGACATACGAGTGCAGTGCGATGGCGAGCCTGATGAGGAACCTCTTGCGAAGCTCCAGGTTGTTTCTTAAACTCACTTGCGGCACACCATGCTTCTCTTGGATATGAGACCGAACCTGCTCAAAGTAATTGCCAAAGTTGCCAAACCCAACTATGCAACACGACGGCCTTGCACCATATAAGACACGACAAATGCAACGGAGTATTTCATACCCGACCCACAGTGTTGGCTTGTGCAGGTGTCTCCTCCCCACTCGATCTGTAAACACAGTACACAATGCTTGACAACTTGAACGAAAGATGCAAGTACTGAAAATTCCTCTGACCTGGCATGAATGGCGTCTTTCGCTGCGGCTGTGCCGGCCCCCCAGTTAAGTTTGGCCCTGGCGGCAATAGTGTGCTGAATCTGCGACTCATCGCCGCGCAGCAGAGCCTCCTCGTCAATCTTGTGCTCGTTGTCAGCCATCGCAGATGGGGATGGGACCTGCATGCGCACAAAACAGCGAAAGGTTTGAGACCTCCACTAGCACAAGCAGGCTGCGTGCTCTAAGCAAGTGCATGCTTGGCTTGGAGTTGCAATCGACCAGTTTTGAGTTGGCAGCCTGGTGAGCATCGCATGCAAGCAATGAAATCGCAGACCATACGCACTCTCAGAAGTACAAGTGTTGCCTGTTCTGCTGGATGCAACAGCTTGGCGCAAACTCTTACCTGTCTGCTGGTCACCTGTGTTTTGTGCGTTGACGCAATGTAATCACAGGCCTCTTCGATTCAGCTGCTGTTTACTGTCAAAACCATCAAGCGAAGCTTTGCCGTTCCCCTCTCTGCTGCTGAAAGCAAACCAGCTGCGCACGCAGCCAGCTCTCGTTTGCTTGTCGAGGGAAGGGATCAAGTGCTCATACAACAGCAATTGCCAGCTGCCAGCTGCCAGCTACCCAAAGCTGTTACGCAATTGCACAGGACGCAACAGCACACATAAGCAGCCTGACCTGCATGCACACGCTGCGCCAACAACAAGCCCCTCCGCAACACAATCCGCCCTCTGCCGCCTTACGAACAAGCAGCGCTCTTGCCCCTTGATCAGCTTTCAGCCGCTCATGGACAACTACGCCCAGCTCTGCCGCCCACCACAGGCCCCAAGCATGTCCTGGGTCCGGTCGCATGGCTTTCAGCCAAGCAAATGATTTGGCAATCATGCCGGGTCCCGATTCAAGCCTTATTGAACACAGTCCAGGACAGTGAAAGAGTTGGGATCGGGATTTGGGTCGGCTGTCTGTTTTGAGTTGTGCGTCACAGTGTTGGCGGCGGCGGCAGCTGCAGCGGCGGCGGCGGAGGTGGCGGAGGGAGGGTTAGGTGGGTCAGGTGGGTATTGGTGATTGGAAAGCCAGGGTTGGATAATGGCGCCTGGAGGTGGAGGCGCCTCGCCTACGCCGGTGGCGCCGTTGCCCTTCTACAAGACGTTCGCTGCCAGCGCTGTGGCGGCATGCTGGGCTGAGGTGGGTGTTCGTTGGTTTCAATGAACCTGTCCAAGCCTCAATGGTATCTCTTCACTTCAGAGCACACCGAATGCTATGTTTTAGTAGCTTGTAGACTTAAGGGAATGCAACATTCTGTTAGTGACCACTGGAGCTATGTGCACTCACCACGCACTTGCGTTGCCATCCCCCGTCAACCATGATTCACTCGCAACGGCTACATCGTGTTCAGTCGCTTCATTATGCCGAGCAAACTCAAACCAACCAGCATTCCAAGTTACGCTAGATCATTTGCAGTCGACGAACATTGCAGCAAAAGCAGTGCATGCTGAGGGTGTTCATAGCTACAACGACAATACTTTGCATGATGGTGATTGGCTTGTGTTAACGCCACAGCACATACTGAGATGTGTCAATCAGTTCAGCAATTGAAGCAATGCGCTGCACGATTCGCAAGCATTACGCACCAACTTGAAACTTCTGCACAGTACTGGTTGCAACTGATGGGTTGGGTTTTGTGTGTTTATGTTTCAGTTCTGCACCATTCCACTGGACACAGCCAAGGTCAGGCTGCAGCTGCAGCAAGGGGCGGCGAAGGGGGCGGCGCTGAAGTACAATGGCATGCTCGGTACAATTGGGATGGTGGCGAAGGAGGAGGGCTTCGCTGCGCTGTGGAATGGCATCATCCCGGGTCTGCACAGACAGTGCCTGTACGGAGGCATCCGGATTGGCCTCTACGACCCTGTTAAGCAGTTCTTTGTTGGCAAGGACCATGTTGGAGACATCCCTCTCATCTACAAGATCGCGTCGGGGCTGACAACAGGTCAGCCATAGGATGGTGTTGGCCAAACTGGCATGCAATGCATGCCATTCCCCAGCTGCGTCTTGAGCAGCTGGGCAATGTATAGCATCATTGCACAATGGCTACTACATCATAGCATATACCGTACATTCAGCTCCACACAGGGTTGCCTACTTGCATACAATATGGCACCTGGTATAGTATGGTCGTGCAAGTTGCTTTCTCTGTTGTTGCTCGGTCATCAGCAAGCGTCTGCTGTTGCATACGCCAATACTCACCGCCAATGAATGCCAGGTGCCATTGCAATCACGGTGGCGAGCCCCACAGATCTGGTGAAGGTCAGGTTGCAAGCAGAGGGCAAGTTGCCGGCCGGGGTGCCGCGGCGGTACAGCGGCGCGATGAACGCGTACTCGACAATCATCAAGCAGGTTGGCGTGAAGCTTGACTGGTTGCAAGTTGGCGTCCTTGCCACTAATAATTACTTGCACATGACAGGAGGGAGTCGCAGGCCTTTGGACAGGCCTTGGCCCGAACATTATGCGCAACTCCATCATCAATGCTGCAGAGCTGGCAAGTTACGACCAAGTGAAACAGGTGGGCATAACCACACCAGGGAGTATGACAATACTTCTTTGTTCACAGCAGCTGGGCTCACATAAACTGACTGGTTTTGTCTTCTGCAGTCGCTGCTGAAGCTCCCTGGATTCAGTGATAACATAGTCACGCATATCTTGTCGGGCCTGGGTGCCGGCTTCTTCGCTGTTTGCATTGGGTCACCTGTTGATGTGGTAAGTTTTACCTCTCTGTCGCTCATTCCATTTGCAGGTGTGAGACATGTGGTTGGCGAGTTCGCATTGAACCTCATTCGCCATGCGCAACACCTCCTGAGTTGGAGCTGGCTCTCACTGCGTTTGCGCTTATGCAGGTCAAGTCCAGAGTCATGGGCGACTCAAAAGGGCTGTACAAGGGCACAATAGACTGCTTTGTGCAGACTTTGAAAAATGATGTAAGTCTACCATTGGCAAGTGTGTGCAAATGCTGCAGCTTGCAAATCTGGCTGCACTCCCTTGACATGCAACCTTGTGGTATCGCAGGGGGTGGGAGCGTTTTACAAGGGATTCTTGCCCAATTTCGGCCGCCTTGGATCGTGGAATGTCATCATGTTCTTGACCTATGAGCAGGTACCGCTTGCAACACATTATGCACACATGACCTGTCTTTATGACGTGTGCTGGAGACAGCCAGTTTGCCTCTGAGCAGTACGCATGCGTGGTTCTTTATCGACACGCGTGGTATGCTTCGCAGACAAAGAAGCTGGTTGCCAATATGTAGTTGTCGGACAACATGCTCCTCAATATTGCTGCGCTCGCACACATGCACCAACCTGCAACCTTGCGGTTGCTGGGGCAAGTTTTGACACTGGCACCATTTGCATTGGAACCTGCGTTCATTGGATTCATTGGCCACGATGTTGTGGCTGTACAACATTAGCGAGTAGTTGCGCCTTAGGTCATTGGTGAATGTGATCATTGGTGAGCCAATGGCACGTGTTATTGTTTGCGAGCATGTCTCATAGCTGGCTGTCTTGCAAGCTTGTCTTGACAAGGGCGGTGAAGGGCTGCAACTCACATCAGTCAGAACCTTGGTTTACATAGGCTGACACCCCAACTTGTGTTGTTGATTTGTCACCTTGTTCCATGATACCAGTGGTGATAAGGTCAAACCTTGGGTGATGTACAGGCTGATAGATACTTGAGTAATGCATTTGTTCTTGCAATTGCTGTAAACTTACAGAAAGATTGTTGCCAACAATCACTAGTTTTCATAGCACTCATCGTTTGCATGCACGATGAGGCACTGGTCAATGGTAAAGTCAATGACAGGACAAGTTTCACAGTATAGTTTCGTTGATACTCAGAGCACAGGTATGCACTGACTTGTTACGCCTTGTAGCAATATTGCGTAACTGTGCAGTTGAGCCAAACCCAACAGCTGCACCAAGGTGCGACACACGCCACCACATGTGGAGCGACAGGAGTCCCCACCACTGGTCCCGATGAGGAGTCCTAGACTCGCTGAGGAAGTCCAAGGCAGCTGCATAGTGTTCGTCGGCGTTAGCTTGGCGGCACCTCGAGTGTCGGCCTCTTATTGGTCAGCTTCCGTGCCGCCACTGCGCCGACGCCACTGCGCCCGTATACCGACACGTCGGCGCCCAAACTCCACATGGCGGCGGTTAAGTTACATCCCGCGCTCATCTGCAGCTGACGTCACGGAGCGGGCGGCGGCGGCGGCCGCGGGGTGCTTGGCGTGGTTGGCGGCGGCGGGGCTTGCAGGCGTTATCTGAGTTGGAGGAACAACACCTACGGTTGTCGTGCAGTAGCTTATGCGGAGAGAAGGAGACGAAGAGCCACCGACGCATGGATAGATCTTGCTGTTGAGCTTCTTGGTCTGGTCTGATTCCAACCCGCGCCTGTGGCCTGCTCGGCTAGTCGCTTCTTGCTGTAACTCGGTGCATTCGGTGCATAGCTTAGGATCAGCTGCTGTTGCTACAAAAGTTAGGTTGCTTGGTTGCCTGTAGCAGTAGCAGCAAGCTTGCGCCTGCTTGCTGTGCGGGGGACAGAGATGAAGATTATAGACAAGGTGCGGCAGGCGGAAAGCGAGGGGCGGAACTACTTCTCCTTTGAGTACTTTCCTCCCCGTACAGATGAGGGCGTGGACAACCTGTTCGAGCGCATGGACCGCATGGTAAGCCTGTCCGAGACATGCACTCACGTTTTCAGTTTCTCACTTTCTCCCCGCTTTTAGCTGATCATAACAGGGTCAGCGTCCCGTTGCTCTGCACTTGCATGCTGTTCTGCTGCGAGGGGTGTTGTTTGTCAGCTAGCATTGTGATTGTTATAGCCCAGTCGGGTTCACCTTGCGATGTAGTGGGCTGAGCTGAAAATTGTGCTGTGTTATTATGGTTTGGAGTACAGCTGTAGCTGTTCTTTCAGATTGTTTCTTTCAGTCAAACCAAATAGAAGTGTTGAGATGTTGACTTATTTACACGCGCACATTGTGCCAAGGCCCTTACCAGTGGTAACAAGTCAGCTGGTATTCGTGTGTGCTGTCCTCCAAGTTGTGGTGCATGCATGATGACACTGGTGGTGCAGCTCATTACTGCTTACGTGCAGGTGGCTCACGATCCCCTTTTCTGTGACATCACGTGGGGTGCTGGAGGCTCCACATCAGAGTTGACGCTCGACATCGCCAGCAAGATGCAGAATATGGTATGAAGTGGTGCTGTGCATTCCTCCTTCTGCTTTGACACACAATGATGCTCGAGTTACACTATGAGGTGCTGCTTGTCGTGTTGGTACTGTTGTTGCATCGATGTCTCACCTGGTGTTAAGGCCGGTAGTGCTTTTAGTAGTCACCATTTACTATTAACGATAACTGTTTCAGCACATACTGATTTCTGCACGGTTATGTTGGGAACAGATTTGCGTTGAGACGATGATGCATTTGACGTGCACCAACATCACGCGCGAAAGCGTGAGTGAGACGATCCGCGCGGTGAAGAAGTCCGGTATCCAGAACATTCTGGCGTTGAGGGGAGACCCGCCCAAGGGCCAGGACACCTTTACAGCGATTGAGGGCGGCTTTGCATGTGCGCTTGATCTGGTATGTTCACGAATGCTCCTTATATTCATGCAGCATGTGAAGTGTGTTTGCAACATGCTGAAAGCAAGAGGGTTGCCTTTGCAAGTTAGAAGACTTCTCTGTGTTCCAATCTGGTGTCATGCAGGTGAAGTACATTCGAGCAGAGCATGGTGATTACTTTGGCATAACAGTTGCAGGCTATCCTGGTACGTTTATCCTGGCACATATTTTGTTGGAGAGCTTGTCTTGGGAGTAGCACACATCAAAGCATGCTGTGGTATAGAGTTGGGCTCGTGTT
Organism: Chlorokybus atmophyticus; assembly: GCA_009103225.1. NCBI lineage: Eukaryota > Viridiplantae > Streptophyta > Chlorokybophyceae > Chlorokybales > Chlorokybaceae > Chlorokybus > Chlorokybus atmophyticus. Next base: position 471,645 of record RHPI01002069.1, read on the forward strand.
GCATATGTGTCTACTACCAGCATGCAGATATCGTGGCTTGGACTCTTGTTGAATGTCCCTTGTTTGCAGAGGCTCACCCGGACTCCATCGGGGAGAGCGGGGAAGCGTCGCAGGAGGCATACCAGAAGGACTTGCACTACCTCAAGCAGAAGGTGCATAGCTTTGCTGTTATTGTTGCCGACAATGCTCAGAGGTTATTGCGAATGTTGTGTATGTACGCTGAACATTTTCTGTAAGTGTGCAATGTAGGTAGGAAACTCATTAGGCTGTATTGTTGCGCACAGATTGATGCCGGTGGCGACATGATTGTCACGCAGCTTTTCTACGACGTGGACAGGTTTCTGCAGTTTGTCAAGGACTGCAGACTCATTGGCATCAACTGTCCGATTGTGCCCGGCATTATGCCCATCAACAACTATAACGGCTTCAAGCGCATGACAGGCTTCTGCAAAACAAAGGTGCGTGCAAATTATACTCACATCAAGGTCTAGTAGCTTGTTGTAAGCGTGTACCAGAATTCTTGCAGTTAGGCCATCATCTATGACAGCCCTCAAGCAACATCGGATGAAGGGTGACTTTTACGGTAGTGTACGGTCAGCTCAGCCACTGTTGCATTAGTAATATATTTTTGTAGACGACAATGTCGCCACCGAAACAAGGCACTGGCAACAGTATTGAGTGCACGTACCCATGGGAAAGTATCAAGCCCTTGTACTCAGTTTAAGGTTGTATATGTGGTTGTTGCGCTGCAGGTGCCGAAGGAGGTGCATGACGCGCTTGAGCCTATTAAGGACAACGAGGAGGCGGTGAAGGCGTACGGTATCCATTTGGGGAGGGAGATGTGCAAGAAGCTGGTGGATGCAGGCGTGAAGGGCTTCCACCTGTACACCCTCAACCTGGAGAAGAGCGTGCTGTCCATTCTGCAGCAGCTCGGCTTCGTCAGCAGCACCCGCCTGCCCCGCGCCCTTCCCTGGCGACCACCCACCAACGCCAGGCGCCACGGCGAGGACGTTAGGCCCATCTTCTGGTAGGTTTCTTTTCTCATTGACGTTGAGGACACTTGTTGGTTGGATGTTTCATCATCGGGGCATGGTTTGGTTGGCACACGGCAGTACATGGCATATTGCATTGGTTGCTGCTGGGGAGCCAGTTGATTGCAATCACTTGCTAAGAATGATGCTTTCTTATAGTAATATACTGAGATGCACACGCCGTGTGATCAGACGGGCAGCAGCATTGACTTGTTGCTGTTATGGAGTAATACCGAAAGCCTTGTGTGCCTGTGCAGGGCAAACAGGCCGAAAAGCTATATCTCGCGCACAGTGGACTGGGATGACTTCCCTCATGGTCGATGGGGGGATTCACGCAGTCCAGCGTTTGGAACACTGGCGGACTATCAGGTGCACGAGTCATTTGGCAGTGCAATGGTCAACTCCTTTCCGAGTCATGTGGAGCTGTTGGTGTTGGTGTTGGTGTTGACAAGCTGCTGTTGCATTACATACTAGTGCACTCACTTCTTTCCCTTGTTTCCGGCTGCATCATAGCAGTTCATGAAGCCAAAGTCGAAGTCAAAGAAGATCCGGGAGCAGTGGGGAGTCGACGTGACGTCTGAGGAAGACATTTTTGAGGTGTGTGTATGGTATTTGGGTATGTTGTACATGTTGCATATATCTAAGACCATTGACAACAGACGTGCATTGTCGTACGCGTGTCACATGTATGGTTCCTGAGTGCATGTCCGTCAGGTTTTTGAGAGGTACTGCGCTGGCGAGATCACGGCGATACCGTGGTCAGAGTCGGATGGTCTTCAGCCGGAGAGCAAGCAGATCGACCAGGAGTTGATGCAGATGAACAAGAAGGGCTTTTTGACAATCAATTCGCAGCCGCGAGTCAATGGCGCACCTTCCGATACGCCCGGAGTGGGTCAGTAATGATGTTTAAGCAAGCTCTTGTGCAATGTCGTTTGACGGTGGGGTACCGACTACCTGGAATGTGCTTTGTGTGCAGGCTGGGGCAGAGCCAATGGATATGTTTACCAGAAAGCTTACGTGGAGTTCTTTACGGGCCCGGAGAGGCTACAGTCTCTGCTGGCGAAGCTGTCTCAGTACCCCAGCTTGACCTACCATGCGGTCAACTGCAGGGGAGACACCAAGTCCAATGTGTCACCCAACGACGTGACGGCTGTGACTTGGTATGTGCTGGGTTGACTTGTTTTGCAGCAGGTCCATTGGCAACTGTCCGTTGGTTGATTGCGGGAACGCTGTGTTGACGCCGTTGTTCTGCAGGGGAGTGTTTCCGGGCAAGGAGGTCATTCAGCCCACCATTGTTGACCCGAAGAGCTTTATGGTGTGGAAGGATGAGGCGTTCGACATCTGGATTTCAGAGTGGTCATCCATGTACCCGGACAATTCGGAATCCAAGAAGTTGATTGAGAGGGTGCGTATTGTCTGCGTTGTGAATACTGTAACATGGAGTTTATGCTGCAAGTGCACTTGCGCTGTGAAGACTGACTCAACCCCACTGACATGCTTTTCACAGGTACATGACACATATTGGCTGGTCAATATCGTTGACAACGACTACGTCCGAGGAGATATGTTTGCCATTTTCAGGGACTTGTAGCGTTATTTGTAGGTAAAGGGTATCCGCCTGTTGTGCTGCTACAATAGCGCAATTGTTGTGCTATGTTGGCGATTTGCTTGCTCGAATGCCACCCGAGAGTCAGCAACTGGGTATCGGCTTCACTAGTGTCTGCTCTATGTCAGTTACCAACATTTTCATATGACATCGTGGCAATATACCTTGTCCCGAGTGGAGCCTTGATTTGACTTGCAGCCTACTGCAGTGGGAATTTCGTGCGATATGTTAGCACTTCCTTGACAATAGTGGCAGGGCTGGGACCTGGTGGCTAGTTAGCTAATGCCTCCGGTTGTCACTGCAGATGTAAAGACAGCACTGCGTCAAGAGGCTTCTGCTGTGCAATGCTTTCATCTGATGGCATGGCACGTACTGTGGTCAGAAGCTAGATTGATAGCTTATATGTAAGGAAGCATGCCAAAAATGCATCTCAAGTGACCACTGGCCAGCTAATAGCACAAGCTGGACCCTGCCAGCTTATGTGTAAATAGCTTGACTTCAGGGACCTCTCCTGCAGTCAACTACTTGCTTTATTGCTACTGGGCTCTCTATGCAAGAGCTTTATTACTGTGCTTTATGTAAAGCTACCTGTACATATTGCGTTGATGTGAAAAATTGCCTGGTCTCACCGGCATTGGGGACGCCCCTTGATATGGCAGGAACATCTGCTAACACAGCACGCATCAGCATACATACCGCCGAGAACAGACCACTGGTTGTTGGCGGCAGCAACTAAGCACTGACCTGTGGTCCGCGAGGAAGCAGGGTAGGGTTGTTGGGGAGCACCGCCATGTCACGAGGGTAGTACCTGGGAGTCGGTACCATGTAAGGTGGTGCCATCGGCTGGGGGCTGAAGTTGTTCTGCGCCATGTGGTGGCCCCAGTACGGCGCCTGGCTGCTGGGTCCCATTCCCGATAGGATAGGGCGTGTCATGAACTGCTGCAACTGCGGCCGCTGCTGCAGCGGCTGAGGTGAACTGTGAATTACAGGCTGCATGTCTTTATCGTCAGGTGCGTCCGCACCTTCAATGACTCGCTCAATGCAGCAGACCTCATAAGGGAGTGCGGGCTGCACGACATGGTGATCAGCTACAGTCAACAGGACTGGCAGCAACTTGTGTTTGCCGCTTGTGAGCACACTACTCCAAACCAGGTGCGCTGTACCTTGAGCTTTAAGTCGTGCAAAATGACCTTGTAGCTGGCTTCGACCATGACACTGCCACCGTTCTTGCACTGTCTACGGAAGCTGAACAAGCCCTTCAGAGCGATGGGCACCTCCTTGTCTTCCGAGGCGTCTTTGATGATGTCCGCGCGCAAACCGTTGAAGAACATTGGAAAGTCCACTCTGACCTGTGTGAGTGTGTGTGTGTATAGTACCACTCAGTACCCCAAGCATGTCAGTTTAGCAGCCAGTCAGTCCTTCGTTACCTGTTCCACATCTTCAGGATGCGCATGGAGCATGAAGTGATGGCCGACGTACTCGAGAGGCGAGTACCCATAATTCTCTTCACAAGTTGTAGACATGCGAAGCACCTGATAGCAACACATTTGTCAAGCCCATTCAGCTGACAACAGTGATGCACATGACCATGCTGACGATCCCACAGGCAAGCCAGGACCTTGCCGTTCGGGTCAAACAGCAACAACACATCCGGCCAGCACGCCCCGAACGGTCCACAATCTGGCCATTTTGCCGTCCTCAGCGCCAGCTGTGCCGCCGTCTCCTGAGTAGTTGGCAAAGGGCTAACAACTTCGTCGACAGAAAGCTTCTGCTGGCGCTTGGCGAGCATGTCCCGCTCGTCTGTGGAAGCGAGGTACACGCATTGCGTTGGTGGACTAGGCGATTGGTTACGCATTTCCATGGTCTGCTTGACAACAACCGCTTTATTAGTCATCTAGTCACTGCCAATACACATGCACCAAACACAATGACACCCAGATACGCAGTGTACCTGCTTGACCCAGTGCTCGTAGTCTTGCTGAGGTCGTGTTGCCATTACATTACGCTCCACCACAACATACAGCAACCGGTCGCTCCTTGGCTCCACGCCCGTCCGCTTGGTCACCTCGTACCAGATGAGCCTCCCGTCCTTGTGCACTCGTCTGTAGCGCAAGCAGTGCGCTCGAGATGGGTCCAACGGTGCATCTGGCCCCGATGCAGTAGACTGCAAAGATTTGCACGACCGTGTTGGTTACCTCATGCACAACGTTGAGCCAATTGTTAATATGAAGTGAAAGCCTACAGCATACCTGATGGATGACCCAAAGGTCCTCAAAAAAGATGGTGTCGAACCCTGGCTTTCCAACCAGCTCGCTGGGCCTGTATCCCAGCTCGTCAAATACCGTATCCGATACATGCGCTGTGAGTGGCGTGTTGATGTAAAAGAGCCAGATGACATCTTGAGATAGCCTCGCTGCAGCTCCCAACAATGACATCTCGTCTTCCAGAGCCTTCTTCTGAGAGATGTCGCGCGCAACCATCATCACCTGAGAAACAGGTTTTCGTGTTCTTGGCTGAGCCTGCAAGCTTACAAGTCCACGTAGAAAACCAATGCTTGTCTACATGTAAGCAGCACCTTGACTGCTCCTTTAGCGGAAGTCACAACGCGTACTCCGCTTGCTGTCATCCAGATGATAGTATTATCACGACGTACGAAACGGAACTCAAAAGGCTTGGGCAGATCCATTGTTGCCTGCCGTACGCATAGGCAAGGTTACATAACAAGCGCATGACAGCAGTTCTTAGTTATTCACACAAACCTGTGGGTTTTGGACGCGTTCACGTATCACAGCTTCAACATGAAGTCTGTCCTGCAGTACTCAAGCAGACGGAATCAGTTCTGCCAAAACGCTCCACTGTAGAGTGATGCACGGCCAACATGCATCCCATTACCTGCGTCTTAAGCAGTTCAAAGGCATTGCGACCTATCAACTCTGCCGCCCGGTAACCAAGAATGGCTGCTCCCGCAGGAGAGACACTCGTGATCATCCCGCACGGTTGCATCTCCAACTTAAAGTCGTGCGCGAGCTCGTCGAACACCCTGGCGCGCTGCAAGTCCTCTTCCATGGCTCTGTCAAACAAATGTGCCATCCAGTGAACTTCAGTTCTGTAAACAAACATAAACCGCGCAAAGTTGTTGAGTAATGCTAACGATCTCAAGCACTTGCTTCAGGTCTTTGCCGGTGACTGAGGTGCCAACAGACTCGTCTCTCATTTGCCGGTAGGCTATCCAGCCGGCCTGATAGCCCGGCACCTCCGAGGATGCATACTTGGGGGATGAGTTGCAATCACCAAGTCCATGAAGACCACCACTCCGGCGCTCGCGAACTTGCTCAGCCGGTTTGCGAAAAACTTGCCTCTGCCAGCAGCAAAAGCAGCAAAACCAATATTGCGCGTGAATGCATGATGTGCCGTACTGGTGATGAGGCAAGCCATCCCGAATGATACACATGCCACGTGATGTACTCAAATAAGAACATGTCACAGGAGTCATCATCATCTGCGTGACAACATGTTAGTGCAGCAGAGCAGGCCGTACCTCACAGACGAGTTGCATGCCCACTCGGCGTCGCTGTTCCTCATTCTTGAAGGCCTCATGTAGTTCCTGGTTGCGGACGAGATGCACGTACGACTGCCCGTTGTGCGCTACGAGGCTCGCACCGGACTTCAGCAGCAATTTGATTATGTCCACTTGCTTATTCGCGATGGCCATGTCCAAGGCGCGAAGCCCCGCCCTATTCTCCGCATCCACATGGAACTTCCCCGAATCCAGCAAACTCTTGCACACGCGTTTGTGCCCGTTGCTTGCAGCCAGGTGCAGTGCAGTTGTCCCATCTCTGTCGGGTGCTGCCGACACAACCTGGAGGATGAGACTTGTTGCCATCAGAGCAGAGCAGAAAGCAAGGCAAGACACAAGTCAGTGGAGTGTCAAATATGCGTACCCGTTCGAGCAGAAGGTTGACCACCACTGCATGTCCAGCATTGGCGGCGGCCATAAGCGAGCTCCATCCTGCAATGTTACGAGCGTCGGCGTCTGCACCGGACTCGAGGAGCGCTAAAACTGCGGCAACATGCCCCAAGTTGGCCGCGAAGTATATCGCTGTCTCGTGCGCTGCATTCCGCGCCTACAATGACGACACATTTGGTCAACTGTTATCTGCAGAAGTCAAGCTAAGCAATCCAAGCTTGCGCTCTGGAATCACCTCAAGAGCAGCGTGTGAGTGCGCAAGCACAGGCACAATGTCTGCACTGCCGGTTATTGCAGCCAACATCAATGGCGTGTGCCCCGCAGAGTTTGCGGCGTTGACATCTGCACCCGCAGCTACCAGGTCGGTCACCAGCTGCGAGGAAAATCAAAATTGAGCCTTGGCAAACCTATGCAGCTGGTACAGCTGACAATGCACAAAGCCACTGCCCACCTTCAGGTCACCACCCGAGATGGCCAAACGCAATAGCGAACACTGGTCTTCCCCAACCTCATCGCCCACCTCCGCCTGCCAGAGCGCGGGCGTAAGTTGGAATTGACAAACAGCAGTGCTCAGTGCCTGCTGATGCATACAACGTCACTTCAATCAGCTGACCTGCAGCACAACGCGTAGCATGTTGACAGTAGAAGGGGAGGCATGCGCGCAAGTTTCTGCCACGGAAATGGCTGCGTGGGCGAGCGCCAGAACCCATGCCAGTCGCGCTTGCGGACCTGCGCTCTTGGCATCTTCGCTGGTGACCGGGAACGACGACAGCTGCCGTATGGGGCATGCCAACGCCTCGCGCAGCAGCACCATCACTCTTACGAAACCATCCGCTTAAAGGCACACTGTCTGCCTTTACTGAACCCTAACCCACCCTTCAGACCTCGCTGAATCTGACCTCAAGAATCCAATCGAGCACCTGTTGGGATCAACACAATCGGTCGCATGCATCAAGTAGTGGTAGTGGACAAGTTGCGGCAACAGCGTGCATAACGCTGCTGAATGTGACACTGCATTGTTCATACAGCATTAATTAAGTGACGGTGTAGAGATGTGCCATGCAGTGCACATAAATGCAACAGTGAGCGCCTTTATGTGCTGCGCACAATAGCATGCACTGCAAGCAAGCGGCATCCGTCTTTGTTGTAATCGGCCAGTGTGAACCTGCTGCATGCCGGCTAACTAGCTATGCAATTGACGAGAAGTGCCACAAGGCGGCAATGCCAGCGGCTCCCAAAGACCTGTGCACCTAGGGAAGCACCTCACACGCCAATGACTTTAACACACTCACCTCACTCGCCCCCGCTCTGCCGCCGCCGCTCATGTCAAGTAGATTGCAGCCAAGTAAGTCCGCACAAGGCCAGATGGCCTGGCCAGCGCGCCGTAGCTGCGCAAGTCCTCTCAAGCGCCACACCTCCGCACGGAATTGCAATGCTACACCATCACACCACCGCTGTTCCACGTTGCCGTGAAACCGTGCTCCCGCCTCCGTCGCCGCCTCCGTCACCTCCACCGCCACCCACACCGCCGCCGCCCGTCCACGCTCCGTCGCTGACAGGCAGCGGCCGCAGCTTCAAGCTCACGTTTTGGCATTGAGCTTTTAGTTTTGGGTTGCGCTCATCATCAATGCTCCACAATTAGGGCTGACGAAGCACACTTGGTACCAGACTGCCAAAATGCAAGCCCCTCGTTATATATGGTACCACTGCACGTCACCTCCTACAGGACAATCAAATGAACCTCATTGGGTGGATCGGCACTGTGCATGTTCGAACGACATCTTTACCACGCCAAGGCGGATTGCAGGATGCGGCCTGCTGAACCAGACCAGGCCTTCCAAGTCGGTGGAGGCGCTGTTCAGGCGCTGTCATGAACCAGGTGAACCAGCAACTCAACTCGATACTCAACAAGTGTCAAGCAGGTGAACTGACCCGGCAGGTATCCGGGCACGTTGCAGTCAACTATTGGTTTGAGCACGTCGCTTGGGTGTCAGGTTGGGGAGAAGCGCAATCACAAGTTGTGATCCACGGTGAATCAGTCACAACTGCGCGATGCACGCGATCTGTTAAGTTTAGTTACCGGGTAGGCTAGATGTTGAGTTGACGTCGTTGAACTTGGTAAGGGAGCATGCGTTGGCAAGCGAACCGCCGCGAATTGTGGGCATTCAGTTCAATGGCTTCACTCGCGGAAGCAGCTGCGCAACACGTGCGCTGCGTACGAGTTGATGAAAGTATGGTGTGCGCTTTTGGTTGGCTCTGGTACACAAACTGTGAACTTGAGACATCTTATGGTAGCCTGCGGTTAAGGCGCTTCTTGAAGCCCTCCTGTCCTATTTAGCGATTGAAACTGCGTTTTCATTCAATAGTTCTGATACACTGCTATGTTCAATTATGCCATCTATCATATTGCAATTGCTTACACGTGATTGTATGTAGCCGAGCACAATGCTCCATATAGGGCCCTTAAGGAGCTTGAACATGCATTATATTTGACCGTAGAACGCAGCCCCTTCCTGATATACATTGGAACCTTGATTGATCTAACGTTGTCCATAGTAGTTATAATCAATGTAAACTCGTTGAGTATACATGTGAGGGTTGCTGTTGGTCCGTTATTTGTTCAACTGTAATTTGTATTTGCTTAACATTCAGCGATAAAGGTCTGGCGATCCTTGTATTAACCTTACAGTATATGGCACAGAATAAATCAATACATGTATTGGTCATAAGAGCTGCGTCAAACACATTCAGAGAGGGGTTATGCAAACATATGGCACACATAAAAATACAATGCACTTATGTAGGCAAAGGTAAACAGAGCAAGTGTTGAAGTCAATTTGCTTCGACACTTGACGGTCAGAAATATGGCAATGTGATACTTGATGCGGTTATGGAATAGCACTCTGACACAATGACACATAACGGCAATATCAAACTTTATGCAGATATGAATAATGTGCACAACACCTAACGGCAGATCTATGGCACGCCTGAGCTATACTCATTGTGGAAGAATACAACGTTTGATGAATTAAATGTAATATAAAGTGTAATACTGTATATGACCCGCGGTGAAGTGTAACATTGTAAATAATGTAATAAAGATATGATGAGGATTGTGGTCTTGCTTTGTAATTGCACAAAGTGTTCATTTGCATCTTTAATGCGTGTGTATTGCATTTGTACAGGAGTTCATCGATTTGCTAATGTACATACATTGAAACATGCATAAATGTGAGCATCTTATGTAATGAGCACATGTATTTGATAAGGATTGTATATATGCAAAAACTGTATGCATATCCATTATAATGTTGAAAGTTTTGTTCACTTTGTGGATGATGCATCATGTGACTTGCCGAGTGTCGCATTTAATTACATACGTTGTAATCTGTAATGCATGCCACAACTTATACTTAAGCTTAGCTATATATAATTAACATGTTGCTGAGAAATCGTGATGTATGTAAATTGTACAAGATGATAATTAAGCGTGGTTGATGCAGGATAGGCTACCATGTGTAGCATGCATAAGCACATATATTATACTTATATCGGAAATGCGCAAATCGCACTACAAAAGGGTTTGTGCAAATACATGGCACGCGTGGCATGCAACAAGCACAAGTGAGCAAGATTCGGCGGGGGCCAAAGTAGGTTTTACTAAGTTGGCAACTTTTAAGACAAACACGCTAGCTAAACTCTACCCAAAACTTTGGGCTCGACCCTCAAGCGGCAGCACGCAAGGGTCACCCATACGATGTGGGCGTGCACGAAAGTATGGTTCGTGCTGACGACCTCAGGTTGATTGCTTGAGCCATTGCTGCTTGTTGCCAACTGCCTGTCCCATTGCCACTGCATTGCACAGCATACAACAGCATTTATGGTAGCAAGTACGTGGCCTCGAGTGTATGATTAGCTGCCTTTGCTTGTCGTGCCTGCTCTGCTTGCCCTCATATGCATCTTTGCCTGAGGACGCATGTTTCTGCATGACATACCACAATCTATACCCCATAAACAACAACACACACAACAGTTGTATACGGCCGCATGTGCCTTATGGATTGCATGTAATGCCATCACGCACTTCACCACACCGTTCTCATAAGTAAACGGAAGCAGATTTCGCCCCAAGGGAAGAACTTTCAACTGCACCTGACTTGCTACACCTATTGCACGACATGCTTGCGTGTGTGTAATGCAACATGTGCACCAGGTCATAAGGTGAGGAGGAACGAGGCAACAACTTGCAGCTCATGGGGCCAGCATGCGCTGAACATGTAATAGCCGTATATGCTGAATAGGTGACCCTTCAATCAAAATTGCAGAAGACAGAAATATCCAAACCGAACAACTGCTCCCCACAATGTTCCCCCCACCCCATTATTGCAATTCAATGCACAGCGACAAAGCATGGAGTTGTGTAAATGACATGGCGTGCTGGCGTGCGTATGAGTTTACTGGTGCAGTGTGATGGTGCATAGCTTTGTATGACAATGTTGCTGTACTAGTAAATTCACACGAATGAACCCAATCGATTCATGCCCTCGTGAATATGGAATTTGCACAGTTAGCAAAGGAAGGGAAACTATGCAGATTCCAGGCACATAGGATTGATGTACATCATCTTTTAGGAAAAACACTGGCGGAAGACTTCAGGGGGGAATACAATTCGACATACAATTTGCATCCAAACACCTATAAACAATGGTTCTTCCTGCACACATCTGATAAACTCTGTGAGGACGGATTGCATAGGGCAAAACCATGCCGATGGTTTGGCCAAATGAAACAGCTTTGATGAAGCACTAGACTACCTGGAGCACGTGAACAATGCCACGAATGTACAACACATTGGCAATTCGAGGGCAAAAAGTGTTGCATGGGCTGAAAGAACTCAATACCCCTCATCAGAAGTGGTAACGGAGGTATGAAAGGGAAGCCACTTGCGAGCAAGTTTGGCTGCTATTGAGTGGTCTGCTTGACCAAAAGCATATGAGAATCCGTAGATCTTCAGCTCCCCCGCATCAGCGTCATGGTCCATGCGCCCGCCCCCAAGCGGAGTAACCTGACACAGTGCAATGCTTGTGCAAGATGCCAAAAGACACGCAACCACTGCACCCCTGAACCCTCCATTGAGCTGGTGATATTCAAACAGCAGTACGGGTGGCGTGGTGTACTGAGCATACCTCAATGCTGATGAGGCCAAACTCTTGCCGCTCCTTGTTGAAAGCATTCAGAATATCTTGATGGTATTCAGCATTGGAACTCCCCCGTACAATCTGCAGACGCACACGTGAGAGGTCATCATCACTTGTGAACGCTGTCCATGGCTATCTACAGCAAGTGTCATACCACGCGCTCCCTTCCCAGGTGGTCTTTGATTACGACAGCTATGTACTTAAATATGCCTGCAACATCACCAACCTTGCATCACCAACCTTGCCGCCACTATCACCATTACACATTGTGCAACATCTTACTGTTGCAGCACCTTCATCTATAACAAACGGATCCAGTTGCTGAAACAAATCGTCCTTGGCAGGTTGACCCTCCGCTAGCCACTCGTCAATGAGAACCCTTGAGACAGAAAAGGGCGCGGGCATAGAAAATGGTCTGCACAAATGCACTGAGTTCAGCATGGCAAGCAAGCGCTGTCTGGCAAAACTGAAACACTAAAATCCGGCCAAAATCAATTTGTCAACTGTAAAGGTAAGCACCTCCCAAACAGTAGAGAAAAGTCAGCATTGCGGCGGGTCAACGCTGTCCTTAGCCAATCCTTGTGGAACCACCGCACATCCTGCAGTGCGGCCAACCTAGCTGAAAGTGAAGCGGGTGTGCTGCACTAAATAGCACACAAACAAGACCATGACTGACCTGGAGCTCCTTGCCATCCGGCTTAGGTGGTGGTGGGGTGCTTGGTGAAGACGCATCTGCCACGGCGCTAGCGGTGAAGCCTACCATCAACGAAGAAGGAAATGGCCAGGGCTGGCTGCTATGGTACCTGCGCAAGGACGCTCTCAGGCAAATACTAATAGAGTGCAGCGACCAAAGTCATCAAAAAGTAGACAAGCCAATGGCAAATAGGCGCCTGTCAATGCTCAAGCGTGACCGATTCGCAGCAACTGGTCTTGCAACACACCTGACTGAATCAGGGTCAACTACTACATTAGCCTCTTCCGACACTTCTCTGACAACACTCATCTCCATGGTTTCACCAATCTCTGCAAACATGCATTCGCTGGTCAGCACCTTTGACAGAAGCCTAAAAGAGTACAAGCCACTTGCCTGCAAATCCTGCAAGAATTGAATAACGCCCATCTGCCCAGCGACCCTGCAAACATTGATCAAGAGTCAAAACGGTGTGTCAGCAGGCTACATGTACAACGACAACAGCTTGGAACATGACACACCAACAATGGTCCTCAGCAGTTCGTACTGTCTGCATGCTGTCTGTATGCACGACACAAACAAATGCCATAACAGTAGCTAACCTGATGACCCAGCAACACATAGTCACTACTTGAAACCCGCATGATGACAGCTGGGTCCTGCACAGGAACGTGTGCAGGCTTGTGTTAGAACAGAATAGAGTGAGGACCGCACGGGCGGGATGCGCATTGGACTGAAGCACAACTTGCCATGCGAGGATGATGTGACGAACCACAGGCTGAGTTGCTGCACTTTAGGGCATGCCCAGCGCTCCTAGGTTCTGTTATCGACCCACATCGCCCACAGAAAGCCTAGTGGGACCCCGAGCACGTGTCTCGCAGTGATAGTCGTGCAATACTGCAGACAACTTATATCATAGAGCGTGACAACTGACCTGATTCCTCTGCCACTCTGTCATACCACGTGCGTATGCGAGTAAGGCAGCGTCCACAAACGGCAACTGTGGCCCTGCAGATCGAAGGTCTGCCAACTGCGCATCATTGCCGCCAAGTTCCTCTGGTGTCAACCCTTGCCTGTAATATCAAAGCCGCGTAATTGTCGTGGAGTACACCTCGCTAATGAGTAATCCTGATCCTGTGACTTGCAAGCAATGTATGCAGCCTAGCAATGCACTTGCCCAGGGCTGGCCTCGAAGTCTACGGCGAACAACGGCGTGTTGTCCGCAGATAGGCCGAGGAATATTGGTCGCAGCTGAGCGAGTTGGACTGGCAGCTTGCCTGCTTGCAACAAAATAGCTTGCAACCTGTCGCCTTTGGTCACCAGGTTCTTGCCTTTCCAGATGGGCACCACCTGAAGTGGACCAAGTCCTTAGAATGAGTTTGTCACATATGGTGTATCATACAAATGCATCCTGTCAGGGAAGTCTGTTGTTGAACTAACCCAACCATGGGTACGACTGCAGGTGTGCACGCACGAGGCTAGTAGACGAGCTCATTGCCGATGACATCCAATCGGCATCTTCGCGCAAGATGGACTCCCTTCTCAAGGCGTGATCGGCATAAAACACAGTCTGCTTGCGGACAGCAACATGAGTGTCTTGAACATCAAGCTCTGAACATTGCAGCTGGTTACCAAGTAGCAGCTTACACGCATTGGTAATAGTTTTGGCTGAGCTGCAATCTGCGTTGGTGCTGCGGTTGCCACTGTTGCCACCCAACGGTTTCCTGCAGTTGAAATCATAGGACGCATGCAATTAGTTTACATGTATTTGAGGCCTGACGACAAGCTGGCACCCTCTGCATTCATACTGCATGTGTCCATACTACGCTGAACGTCACTTCCGCCGGCATGACAAGCTGCACAGGCATGTCGACAACGCGCACAGTATGACGCGACCGTGAAGACGAAAAGCGAGCAGACGCAACATCAAGGAAGCTACGAGTTGCAGGGTGCAAGGCATGCATGCAAACGAGGACAGGTGGCACCAAGTTGCCAGTGCAAAGCGCACCACGCAGTCGAGGGGGACAACGCCGGCGATCAGGTGTCCGCACAACCACGGCGGCAGCACCAAAAGCCAGGCGACGGGCAGCCAACGACGGTCCTCCCCACCCCAGTGCTGTTACAGCGGCGGCGGCAGTGCCCGCCATGCATGCGCAACAGCACAATGGAGCTCACTGGCTCTGCTCACACAATCCTACTTAGGGTTTCGTTGCTGGAAGCTGAAACGGACTGAGTTTTGAAGCGTTTGAAATGTTTGAGAAGGTGCAAAACTGTGCAAGCCAGCGGCGGCGGCGGCGGCGGCGGTGCCGCCGGCGAGGTGATGGAGGTAGTGGCTGGCGTGCGGCGTAGTAGTAGGCATCCCAGAGGCTTGTGCTCAGAGACGTTGCCATGAGCTGCCCCATCTGCTCGGGGAGCTTGACCGACCGATCCGCCGAGGACTACGCCGAGCCGTACGCCAGCAGGGTCTGCGGCCACGTCTACCATCAGGAGTGGTGAGTTTGGCTGTGTAATGACAAACGCTTTATGCACATGTTACGTTTGTACGGCTGTCATCTGGCACAGCCTGTCTGCGCCATGAATGCACGGGGAACACTGTCTTGATTAGCACAGTGCAAGAAAGGACTACTTGTCCCAATCACGTATGTTTCCCTCCATTTAACATGTTGGACATGCGCCTCTTGGGTTTTTGGTCTACTAGCACTATGGCAAACATTGCTTTCAAGCAATGCAAGCCTAACGAGCACACTGCCCACAAACTGTGCCTTGCCCACACTGCTGCACGAGCATGCAAAGCTTGAGTGCCTGTGTGCATGTCTGGTCGTCACAGTACGCAGTGATGACTTGTTTTGCATCTGTATAACACGCGTCCCTTACGTGCAGCATCTACAAATGGTTAGAGTGTGCGCAAAAGCCTGCGTGTCCGATTTGTAAGCAGCGCTGCGGGCTAAACGATGTCATCCGACTCTTCTGGCCCGCTGCTGAAGATGAAAGGCGGTCGAGTGCGCTTGCAGTGACAACCACAACCAGGAGTGAGGATGAGGGGCATGCACCACAGGAGACTCTGCATGCCGTCAATCATGCTCTCGCCTCTCAACTCAGGGTATAACTGTAGTTGTTACGGCATGGACTGCAAGTCCAGCTGTTGATAATTCCTGTTGTGGTTGGAGAGTGATGGTTTTCTTACCATGGGTGGTACGTTTCATTTCACATGACAGGGCAAGATTGAATGCCTGCAGCGTCAGGTGGAAAGGCTGCAAGACGAGCTCAAGGAGCATCAGGACACAAGAACCGCCATGAGGAAAGAGGTGAGCACATCAGGCCTTACATAAAATTGCATGTTACCATGGAGGTGTAAGCTTGATCTGATTTTTACACTCTCTGTGCAGCTCGACCAATATCACTGCAGGCATGCGGAGCTGAAGTCTGCAGTACGAGACGCAGTCCGGGAGAAAATGACAACAGCTGATGCCCTGTCCGGCGTGCAGCAGGTGATGTCGGACGCATTGTTGTGCTATGCAGCTGGATACTTGGAGTTGGTGGCCTTTCAGCGCTGTACCGCGCCTTGCTATGTAGTGGGTTCAAACATCATGTGGTCCAAGTCTGGCAACCGCTGATTTGGTACTTCTCTCAGAACTTAATCAGAACCAGGGAGGAACTGCAACGATTGCGTATTGAGAAAGCAGACCTCCAGAGTCGCGTTGATTCAATCAGATTGTACGTGTGTGCTGAGCTATGGTATAGAGGAGGCTGTGGATCCCTGCCACCTGTCCTCCTTGTGTCAGGTCGATCCATGATGATGCTACTAACCAAGGTCATATTGCCAGCATCGATGATGCGGATATGGACGAAGCTGAGTTGGAAAGCCTGCTGCGCTCCCGCAATGTCCATGATGCGGTCCGAATACTGCAGCGCTCTTTGGCGTGCCGCAACAAGTACGCTGAGTCTTGTTCTCAAGTAGAAACTGTATGTTCTGTTGTTGGGACCATCATGGCCAGCAGCTTTGTGCCGAATGTACTTGCTGGTTGCCAGGGAGTACACAAAGCTTGTTGCCAAGTATGAGTTGGAGATGATAAGGATGACAGACTCCAAGCAACATGGTCACGAATCTTATCAGCAGTTGGAGAAGGAAGTATCCACGTTGAGAGTAAGCGCCAAATCAGGATGCTAAGCAGGTTCAGTGCCAATGCACGGCTGTTGCATAAGCACAGTACTGCACCTGAACTCATGTGGTGCTTGCAGAAGCAATGCCTAAAGCTAAAGGCGGCATTGAAGAATGCCAAGGATGACAGCACCGCAAATAAGGCACCTGTTGCAGATAGCGTCTTGTGCCATGCAGCCTCTGATTGTGCAGAGAAACCGCGAGAAACAGGTGACTGAAGGTGTTGTGCTGCATTGCTCGGCTTTTGACTTGAGTTTGTGCTATGCAACAAGTCTTCAGGTTGCTGCGTCTGTGTGTTCAAACCAGGGGAGGCTCCGGTTCAGCAGTCTCCAATGACCATACGATGGGTTAAGAGTGCTGCAACAGACCACAGCAATGGAGGCATGTGTGGAGACCAGCTGCTGGTCTCCAGGCAACCACTAGTCAGTTTGGACAATCGGGCAGTAATGCCAGCTGGCATCACCAATGCTGCTTGGTTAGAGCCCGTTGTGGACAATGCACGTTTTGTGAAGAGCGGTGCGGATGGCCGTGGAGGGCGACGCACCGTGGTGGCATCATGCCCGGCTAATCGACAGGTGACAGCTGGTCATACTTGACAGCAGCATGCGTGACAAGTTAGTTGGCATGGTCAGTGCTGAGAGTCTTGCAATTTCTCGCAGGGTACTTTCCTGCAGCATGTACCAACGGCGAAGCGAGCAAAGACACTCAGTGGTGTCAGACAAGCTGGACCTTCACTTAGCTTAGAACAGTTCTTCGTGAGACAGAAGGGTTGACAACTCGTCAACAGGCCACAGGTTGCTTGGACTACTGGTTCTTTTGCTTTTGCCTAGAGCAGCAGACTGCATTGCGTGACATAACTGTGACCAAGGCAAGGTTCCGCCACCTGCAGTGAACTGAACTAGCAGTCGTTGCTTGGAGCTGTGCATTAAAGAGAAGCTGCTTGACTCAGTTGATGGTGTGAACGGCTCCATGCGGGCATGCATTGCTGCACGAGATGCTTAAATGTTCCACGGCGAACATTGCACCCGGTCACATGAGCTTTGGACTCAGTGAGACACTCAGTGACGCTGCCTTGCCCGGAGCAGTCAAGCATTGTTGCAGACTGCATTCACTGCAAGTCACACCAATATGCGAAACAACGCGTGCGCGAGCTACGCAGCATATATACACACTTTTCTGGTACGCAAGTGCACAATTTTGGTGTGTTTCTACTAAACAATGCTATACTGTTGGCAATGGTGTCGCTCGCCTTGTTGGAACAAGAGGCACATTGGGCTGATCGAGCAGGCTCACTGAACCTTGCGGCTGTTGCAGTGTAGGCACCACATTACCGGCCTGAGTCATCATACCATTAGGAGCAACATCAAAACGCGCACGCATCTGGTGTGAAACCGCTGCTGGAGGCACACTAAATGCAGGCCACGCGGTCAAGGATGAGTCACGCCTCTCCAAGCCGAGGCTCTGCTCTTGCCCAGCGATGTCACTGTCCCGACCAAAGCCTTCTTGGCGAGGGAGGCATTGGTCATCTGCTGCTTTTTGGGGCCTTTGATGGCGGCCAATAGCATCATCCAGACGCAGCACTGGCACTATGGGTGTCACTTGCGAGTCCCGCGGTGTGGTCATGGGCGTGGATGATATCGACAGCTGACCCGCATCTGGCAGCTCCAAAGACAGCTGAGGCCGACACACCTTGGCTGTCGTCGCTTGTACTCCGCAACTGGCATACTCGAATGCTTCAAACCTATTAGATTCCCTAAATGACGAGTGCCTGTCAAGCACCCGTTGTGCAAATTGCAACTGCAATTGCCTGCTCAGCTTGTGCGATGTCGGCGCACCGGCCTGCCCTGACAAAGCGGACGACGGCATGGAGAACGGTACAGCAGTGGATGGTCCTGCACCACGCTTGCCCTGCGATGACGCTAGCTCAAGGAGTTGCACAAGAGTGCTCTGAGAGTGTTGAAGCAAAGCAGTAGCCGCACGATCTCAAAACACACTTACCAGACGGCGCTCATGTGCCATTTCCAGCAAACGGTTGTGACAGAGATGCTTAGCGTACCTGTAATGCAAAGAATGTTAGAGTGGGTATACAATGAACCACAAGCAGCGTACAACAAGTTGAGCTGCAGAACGCACTTTTCTTCTGCTTTGGCGCGGCCTCGCACAGTCATCTCCAGCTTGGAACATGCTACGTTGTTGACCTCCACCTACCAGAACGACAGCGTCAGCGCTCAAGCTTGTACCGAACTGCATATGTTGCAAAGCTATGCAGTTCTGCTCGCCTTTGCTGGAAGGCATGCCAATGTGACAAAGCGGACGGACACAAACTGAAAACAGCACAATAACGCACAGCATACCTGGTGGCTCAAGCGTTCATGACAGCGCCGCATTTCAGCACAGATCTCATCATCTTCTCTTTCGCTTATATCCCACTATTGCAATTCCATTGTCACCATGCACAACCACGTGCAGTGCCATGCCGAGCAGTTGAACAATGTTATGCTGAATGCATCTTGCCCTCACCGCCGCGTCGTCAAGCAGCCCAGCACTTTGCAACTCCAACACAAGCCTCTCATCCAAGGTTAACTGTCTGTACCGATCAGTCCAGTCTTCACCTGATGTAGCACCTGTCAGCTTCATGCGCTGCAAATGCAAGCAAAATCCAGTGCACACAACAACTGAGCCGAACCCGCACAAGCCGTTGGACATTTCATCGAGACATCAGGGCCTTCAGTAGCCGGTTTACTTGACACTTCACTGTGCGAGTTTGTTCTTGCAGGCATGGGCAACTGAATGCACTGCGAAGGCTCGTCTTGTGTCTGTTTGGTGTCTCCGATCAGTGCAGCAACAAGTCGCTGCGACACAGACTCAAACGGCAAATCACTGCCGGCAGGAGCGCGCTGGTCGTCGCCGTCAACAAGCAGACCAGGTTTGGTTTCTGCAAGCACGAGACTTGATGCGCCACCCGTGAGAAAGGCAGATCGTTTAACAAGCTCATCAAGGCCATCCTCCCATGCACACTCCATGGCGGCCCAAACCTGCAACAAAGACCAGGCATTCGTCCGTAGCAACCTTTTGAGTCAACCATGTAGCACTGAGTGCACACAAATGCATGCGTGTGTGGTGACACGCATACTTATAGTATGGCACATTGTTGTGGGTACTTGTGCATTAGTATATGCAGACACCCTCAGGTTCTGCCTAATCAGGGAGTGAACGCATGCGCATTTGACTTGTCAGCTGAAAACCAAGCGTCGACATCTTCACTCATGCTACAACTGAAGGAATGTCTGTGCTGATCCCAATAGTCACACAGAGGACTGCATGATTAACGAGGATGCGCATGTGCCTTACCTTGGTGTAGTGGTCTCCCAATGTGGGAATATGCAGAGGCTGAGAGGGGTCAAGCGGCTCAAGCTGTGCAAAATGCTCTGGCAAAACTGGTGCGAAGTACGGCTCAACAGATCTCCAAAAGCCAACAGGTGCAGCCTTTTCGCTAATATACGCCGCAGCAGCAGGGTATTCAATATCCATGTCAGCCTCGGCTAACCGCTCGATGGCGACCTCCATAGCACTTGTCTTGTCACGCTGTGCAGACTTGCTTGATTTGCCATTCTTGCTCTTTCCTTTCGCCTTTGACTTCTGCACACTGCTGAACACAACAGAGTTCAGTTCCGTATTGATGTTGCTAGCCTTGGAGGAGGCATGTACACACAAGGCGGTAGAATGACAAGCCACATAATGAATTGTAAGGTTTGTTATCTCTTAATCTGTGGTGAACGCACAAGCGGGTGTACACATACTCACATGTCATTAGGCTGGTAATGCGACGCCGGAGAGCTGGTGACTTTTGAGCCCTTTGTTTTGCTGCTGCTTTTGATCTTCTTGAAGACAGGGCCGTCGCAGCACTGCGTTTCAACTTGCGTATGACTGGGTACGCGGTCACCGGCAGCCGCGTTCAACTTTTGTGCGTCCGTATGTATACTTGCACTACTGTGCTTGCTACATGCGCCAGCGTTGCTTATTCTTTTAGCCGGCACGCCAGATTGCTCCCTCCCTGATTTGAATAATGAGCCGTTGCTGAACTTGCTGTGCTGGCGATCGATGCCTTCCAAGCTTTCGGGCGAATGTACAAGGCCTGGGGCATGCTCCAGCTGTCGATGTTTCGATTTTTGCCGTTCTACACTATGAACAAAACCTTCAGATGGAGACCTGCACAATTCCTACCATAAGAGCAAGGCGCACGAGGACATGAGACATGTCACTGCACGAAGATCAGAATACAATACCTTTTGGATGCAGACGGTAGCAAAGCACCCCTGCCATCTCTCGACACATCACTGCCAGCATGAACGCTGTTGCTGTGTCCCGCTAGCTTTCCAACCTTGCTTAAGGCATCTGCCTGCCGCAAGCTGCCATCCCCAAACCCTGAAGCAGCTCCAGGGGCTGTGGCCTCGGAGCGATGATGATGTTTTCGTTTGCGGCGAATGCTTTGGCTACTCATTGCAGGTCTATCCAGCTGATCGCTAGACGTCGCTCCATTAGATTGAGACAACCGTGCTGCAAGCTCTTTGCGCGCAGCTGAAGCCCCAAGCGCACTGGATTTCTGCAAGCACAGTTAAAATCAAAGCCTGTATCCATCAGGCTGTGTAACTCACTGATGACACTTTGAGCCCATTGAAGCTCATATACCTGCACATGGCGGTCCTCTGCGCGCGCTGAATCAGATTTTCTCCTTGACACCTCATCTGCTGGATGTTGCCTACTTTCTGTAGTGCCCAGCCCTACCTTATGTCCTGCGCCTGACTTTGCTTGCAACTCATCGTTGCAGCGCATTTTTGCGTTTAATTCACTCCGCCAGCTGTCTAATCTTCCAAGAGCATCATCGAGAGAAGCCAATTGGCGCCTGTTGAGGTTATGATGGGTTTGATACCAGAAGTGTGCAGGACACATACGAAGCTTTCCACAATGCGCGTGTACCTGCCAAACTCCCCAAGCTTCCGCGCTGCAAGAATTAGACGCTTGACGTCTTGAACTTTCCACTGGATGGGAGAATCCGGTGCGGTGTAATGCAGTTCCCCTTCTTGTGTGATGGATGGCACAATGTGCTTCAGAAGTGCAGACGGCCAAACCTCTTCTGTTGATGTCGCCAGCTGTCCCAACGACAGCACCTTACCAAGCCCAGTGGTCTCCCCGACAGCAGTGGCATGGGCTGCTGGCGCAGCACCATTTGATGGAACAATGCTTGTTGCAGTGTGTCGAATGCCCCCATTGGATCGAGACCCCAGCCCACTCTGCTGTGATGAACTGGGCTTTGGAGGATACCGCTGCACACACTTCATCAGTCCATCTGACCACTTACGTGATTGAAGATGACACTGCAGACAGCGGTATACAAGCAAGACTTGCCCTGTATGTGCCTGTTGTAAGAACGAACTAGCTGATAGTGGTGCTGCCTTGTGGTACAGTCTTAGTGCAGAAAGTTTGCTATAAGCAAGCATCTGCCCAGCGCTACTACTTATACGCATTAAGCTTCTGTCAGCCGCAACCTGGACACCGTTACTGCTTCCGCAACGCTTGTTTTCGTTACACTCAGCAAGAATAAGAACTTAGCAGCACTGGTACGTCAATGACCTAATTGGTTGTTGTGCTCACAAGTGTGTCAGTAAGTGCTGAAGGCGCAGTGTCATACCTGGGCAGACTTGGCCATTTTCGGCAAGCGTCCATCAGGAAAAGATTGTGCATTCGGTGCACTCTCAAAGCGAGCTCCATCTGAGGACGCCAACGCCATAGAGCCAATCTACAAACGGGGAAAGGGCCGCAATTTACTAAAGAACGACTCACAGTGCTGCACAGACGGTCTTGCGTTGTAACATCGTCTCTCTTCACCAAATGCTTGACGCCGAGCAGCATAGCTTGCTTGCAATGTAACAATGTACTAATTGACCTCATTGCTGCGCTGTAATGAGAAAGGGCACAGCACAAAATTGAAGTGTACAGCTTGAGAAAACGAAGCATTGCCTTCTTTACGTAAGAGAAGCTACACACGTCGCCTCCAAACGACTGCTTGCACCATAACACGATTGCCAGCAGCTTACTGTGGTGCTGTTTCCAGCACGCAAGCGTGCCTGGTCCGTCATGGCCTCCCGCCGCTGCCTCCCTGCATGGCTGCGGTCGCCTCTCGGCCCCCCAAATACCGTGCACCAAGTCGACGCTCCACCCCTGGCCTGGCCCGGCCTGGCCTGGCCTGGTAAAACCCTTGGCCACAGCCCAGCAGCGAGCGAATAATTGAGACAGAGCGGAGGGAGACAGGGCCCACCAAAACCCTAATTCGGAAACGGGTTCCGCGGATCTGCCGACGCCGAACCTGATCTCATATGCCGCCGGTCTGACACCGGTCACGTCGGCCCTCCACTGTGCGGCGTGCGCGACACGTGGACACCCGAGTTGAGCAGAGGAAGATACCTTGCCAGCGTGGCGGTCTGATGTGGCGGAACCAGGTGGTATCAGGTGGTACACTAGCTTGCATTACTGACTCTGCAATGGTGGAGGGTTGAAGTGACAGGTCGTGCATGTTGAGAATTGACATTGACACCATTGCCTTGGTAAGTTTAACACACATCTGTGATGCTTGCAGCAACTTGGTTATGAACATGTTGATACGTCAGTAGCTTCGGTTACATTGCTAATCATTACATTGTTGATTCCATAACTAAGGTTCATAAGATTGTGCTACATAGCTTAAGTGCTTGATAAAGTACGATGAAATAAAATTGTATTTTGATTGATTGTATTTTAATTGATTTTCTGTCACTCACAAGCGCTTACATTGATAGCACCAATTTAATGCGATTGCAGTAACTTGCGATTTAAATTAATATTGATTGTACATTTGTAGGCACATATTTGATTGAAAATCATAACCGATTGGCCCACACAAAGCTTAACATCAACTTCAGACTTGATGTTGCGGTCGTACGCATACATATGCCATAAGTTTTCAACGACATGCAAGAGGCTATAACGCAATGGTGAATGTGAGCAAGTCTTGTGATGAGGAGTTTGCAATTGATTAACAACACAATTTGCAACTATGTTCATGATTATAGTATTACACGATTCACCGCTCAGCAAGTATATATATATATATATATGTGTGTGTGTGTATATATATATGTGTGTGTGCAATAATATATATGTGTGTGTGTATAAACATGTGTATATACATATGCATATACATACACTTATACATATACATATACATATACACATATATATACACATATATAAATACACATATATATGTGCATTTGTTTTCACACATATGGGATTAAAATATATAACTATATATTTATTTCAAAACACATCTACTTTAACCTGACCTTCAAATGTAAAATGACCAATAGTACAGACGCAAGCACACACAATGGCACAATAATAAGTAATCATTGCAATATATACAATTGCGCATAACCATCAAACATAAACAACGTAAAGCGTCTTGTGGACTCATATAAGACAAGGTGATCAATTGAACAGAACTGGAGCGTTGCGATGCATGCATAAATCTGAAGCCTTGAGGGGCCATGTAGCACGTTGTGTGCAATGCAGTGCTTGCTAGAACCCTTAAGCACAAGCCACGCACTGACACAAACATAAGCCCGCTCACATCAACACATTAGCACCAGGGCCCCGAGGCCTAGGCTAGGGCAACACTAAGTGAATGTGTAACATGTACATTTATAATATGGGACATATATGAGGCATGTGGCTCCCCCAATCATAGCTGCCATGATGGCAGCGACTTTTACTGCCGTAGCTAGTGATTAAGGCGCCGATATTACAGAATGCAACGGCAGTAAAGTAGTAGAGGCAGCAGCCAATGTACCTGCCACAATCCCAAAGCGTCGTTAGCAACCGCGGCCATGCACTTAGCCTAGGCCTAGTGTACCACTGGCGCCGCCAGTGAGTTCAACTCATTATTAAGTTATACCCGTTAGGGTTGGCAGTAACGGCAAGTAGACGACAAACAGGTCAGTATCCGTTAGGCATAGGCAGTTTCCGTTAAGCAGGCCAACACGGGTTGGCAATCTCTACTGTAGAGGGTGTGAGACACCCAATGAGACACCCATAAATATAAGTGGCAATGCCTGGTGCATACCATATTATGTATGCGGGCACTTACGTGCTCCCCGCATGGCATGTTTGTTGGTGGCGACCTTACCAATCGCATGTCTTCACTTACCATATGGTCCGTCACCTGCTTGCTGCTTGCTGGATCCGTGCACTTGCATGTGTAACAGACGTTGGCAAAGCATCGTATACAAAAACGCACCTGTGATCTCCAAATACAGCTCCTTAAAGTTGCATTAGTGGTTTCGCCGCGTTTACATCACCTTGCGTGTGTGATACCCCTCAAGCAACAACCCACACATCCACTTTGCGTGCTCACACACAAAATGGTCCCAACGTGTGGGTAGTCAAACATATCATACCAACCGAGCCATGACCACATCTAGCTTGGCTGACAATGCGATGTCTAACTATAGGTGAGGTGCCCTTTGGGCCTGATACCCGCAAACAAGTCAAGCTTGTTGTAGACGCGGGTGATGAGATGGGTCTCCGGGGTCAGCAACAGCTGCACATCCAGGTAAGGCTCTGTCACCCCCGGGGCGGGCCGCAGCTGTGCATGACAAGGACAAGATGGCCTCCGAGTATAGACCCCCTGCCAATGCGTCATCACGCATGTACATAAAGGCATGCATGTTGGCTTTGAGAAAAGTAATTCATGTTTTGGAGGCGCGTGCCCGCTGCATGCATGCATGAGATCATAGACAACGGCAACATAACGTGCATGCATTAGCAGCTTCGCAACGTGTAAAGGCAAAGTCTGCATTGCGTCGGCGCGAGCAAGGAGAAATTGCATCGACAGATTGAATTGCTGCATAGATGGCATCAATGTTTGGGAGGCGCTAGTGCTTACCTTAATGACTTCAACTCATCCAACGACGCCATCGTGCAATGCAAGCAAAAAACAAGGCAATGTACGGTACAAACATCAGGACGATTCTCAACGGTGTCTTCGTTCATGCAAACCGCCGACGGTTTTAACGATGTTTGCTGCAGTGAGGGGTTTTGCATGGTTAAGTCCTAAATATGGAGATTAAGATTAAGTAATTTGCGGTGACGAGGAATGATGACATGGACAATCGAAGAGAATTAGAAAGGCGAAAATGGCTATTTGCGATTTTAAAATCAGTAGCGTCATCGAATAAGAATTAAGTCCATTCTAAGAACTGATGAGCTAACGTTTTTTGCCGATGAAAACCGGCATTCAAAGGCATGATTGCCAACTTGCAAACGCAAATCATGCTTTTTGTAGGATTGTTGTGCATTACAACTTGCAAGTAAGAAATTATCGACTATAAAAAAAGCAATGTTGCTGACTTCAGGATTGCACTGAACTCGCCATGCACATCGATGTGTATAGCAACCCGTCATAGACAAAAATCTTTAAATTCTCATCATTTAAATGATCATACATGCACCGCATTGCATGTATTAAACGTACAATATGTGCGTATACACATTCACAACATTGCACACATCACATGCACTCATCAGATAATTGCGCAGCACAGCACGCACCACACACACACAGTCGCGCAACACAAATTAACGAGCCACTTTATGGGTATTGGTTGAATAAACATGGAGCTCTTTGACTTAGGCTTGCAGGAGGGCTAGCTACGTGCAATGCAAGCAGCAGCAACAGCAGGCTTGCAGATATGACGCATCAACATCAGCAACTTGTGTTCCCCACCTAGGTCGTCGTAGAGCAACATACGCACCTCGCATCAATGTATCACATGTGAGTCAACCTTTAAAGTATCAACAACACCAAGTTTGTATGACCAGTACAGTGAGTGCTAAGTGTGTCCACGGTATACCACATATGCAATTGTGTATGTACCATTTCCCAAGCTATCTCAGCGCATAACAAGCACATAAAGGCTGCACCAACCACGTCCATCCAACACCCAACATCCTGTACACATCATCGAAGAAGGGAGTTGTTCATATGCACACCCAACCTCATTCATCCAAACAGCACTAACAGTCCCCCCCATCCCTACCCCCCCGCCTCGATGCGTCGTCTCCTCTCCGCCCGCAGGTACGCGCTCCGCCTCCTCGACCTGAACCCGGGGTCCTCCCCGCGCAGGAGGTACCCCGTCGTGTCCGACGAGGACGACGCGTTGCCGTTGCTGCGACGATCGCGACGACCGCCATTGCCGGGGGAGGAAGGGCGGCGGCGGTGGGAGGCGGCGGGACGGGATAGGGAGGGGGCTGTTGTGAAGTTGTGTTGAGCTCGTGAGAGATGTGACATATGCAAGCATGTGGTGTCCGCATGCTAAGTGCATGCATGCTATGTGCATGTTAAGCACACCAGACGCATGACAAAGTAACCTGCATCTTGTCGTTGTTGGCCAACAAGTTGTACATGCCATAACGCACAAGATGCTTGTTGCTCTGCATGCATGTGTGCAACATGCACCTTGCATGGTGCAAGCAAGGTGCATGATGCTTTGCACATGCAAACAGCGCAGTGCGCATACCGTCGGTGGAAACTGTCATGCGGCGACGCTTCTGCTTCGTTGGTGTTGATGCGCGTCTGCTTCCATCACTCGGACTCGGAGTCTGGACACGCCACATCAACCATGAGACCAAAGTCCACGTACTATACACGATACTTATAACTTACACAACTTCTATACCACTCACTTGAGCACGCCCGGTCTGACCCGCGAGGGCCCACGGCCCCTGCTGCGCTGCCCTCGCAGCCCTCACACGCGCTTCTCTCTCTGCAGCACTCTTAAGGATGGCCTTCAGCACCCTACGCCCACCCTTCTCTTTGTCCTCCTCCTCCTCCTCCTCCTCCTCCATGTCGTCCTCATCATCTCCCTCCCATCTGCTGAATGTCGCAGACTCAGAGCGCTGATACAACGGATCCGATATACGTGTTGATCGCCATGGTATCGCCGACACCGCGTCTCTGGTGGGCATGGATAACGACCGGATGCGGTAGGGCGGGAGGAGCGGTGGGAGGAAGTTGTTGTTGTTGTTGTTGTGTGGGGTTGAGGGGGAAGGTGAGATGGTTGATGATGGGGGAGTTGTGGGGCGGTCTTGCATACGCGAGGAGGGGCGCTGGCTGTGGCGGGAGGGTGCGCGCGAGGACGAGCGTGAAGGGGGGGCCGAGGGCCTATAGAGTTGTGTTAAAAGGAGGAGAGCTGGATGATGGTGGTTGCAAAGGTTGGGAGCAAGAGTTGAATCAACATACACGAACGTTACCATGTGTCGGCTGTCAGGGACTCGGGGCGGTTGCGCACCGCTTGGTCCTCTTCCCTTGCTGCTGCAACCTGTTGGCAAGAGTACATGTACATGACATGTGACATGCAATGCTGGCAACGCTCAGCGTGCAACTCATGTATTCGGGTTCGCATTGAACACTTACAGCCGTACGCCAGGCTCTCCGCTGCTCCTCCCACTGCCTTTGCATCCTCTCCAGCTGCATCACCCTGACACGCAAAGATCTCATCACTAATACAACCAACCTCTTCATTGCTTTGACAAATAACACACATACACACCAGATCTCTCTTTGGTGTAACAACCACACATACCATAGCTCCCTCTCGGCTTCAGCGCTCTGTCTGAACCGCCTCCTGACCTTCACAGGCTGCTCGATGAAGCGCTCCACGAAGGAAGCCGACGTGGACGGCTTCGGCCTCCACGACCTCGCCCAACGCATCGACCCAAACCCACTGCAAGAAATAACTCAACGGTAATGTTGTTGCTTAATTTGATGTTGTTATTGATGACGTTAGCAATGTTTCCCCAACCTGTCTTGGCTGTCCTTGATATAGGGATGCTTCTTGAACGGGTGCTTGAACCCATGCGCTTGGCGCTGCTGTTGTTGTTGTAGTTGTTGTTGCTGCTGTTGTTGTATCTGTTCTTGCGACACCCGCTTAGCGCGTGCTCGCCACGACCCGACCACGCTCGTGACGCGCCACACGCTCAACGGCGTGACGCCAACTTGACGCGCTCGCGCTTGCCCTGTGCTGTTGCTGGGTGCGCCAGGACCTGATTGTTGCTGTCTGGCAGGGAAGGGGTAAGAGGACTTGGTGTTGGATGATGAGGAGGAGGAGGAGTCGTTGTCTGATGAGGAAGAGGAGGGGTTGGTGGCTGTGGTGAGGGACGTTCTACGGGAGGCGGCGGCGTCTGCAGCGCCCTCGCGGGAAGCGGTGCTGGATCTGCGAGGTTTGCGGCGCGATCGCGACTTGGTCTGCAGCGCAGATGTTGTTGGTTGATGACACATACACACACATATGCGCGCACGCACACACGTGCACACATACACACCTTACTACTGCTTGGCAATCCATACCTTTTTGGCGTGCTGCGGTGGGAGTGAAGGCCTGTCCAATGTCAATCCGCCATGATCCTCTAACGCGGCCTGCGAACAGAGAAACAAGAGATGTGTACTCTTACATGATATTCAAGCGATCTGCGACTGCCCGCGATCCCCACTTGTGTCACATGACAGTTGTGTGCGCTAACCTGCAGCATGGCCTCACGCGCGGCCTCCTCCTCAGCAGCCTTCTGCGCCGCACTGCGGTCTGCAAGCAGGCTCTGCGTGCGCTCAAGATGCGCCAACTCCTGCGTGAAGTCTGCACACGCACACAACAACCATGAGCACAACACCCACAACTGGGCCAACAACAACCACAACAAGTACCATCATCCTGGCCGAAGCGATCGAGCCAGGCCTCAAAGGTGTGTATCTCCTTGAACAGGTCGTAGTCGTCGCCGATGCCGCCGCCGTTGGCGGAAGCGCCCTTACCCATCTCACCGGCGCGGGCAACAAACTCCGCTGCCTCCTTGCCCTGTGTGACTATTGTTGTGAACACACATGTTTACATACACAACCACACATGCGAGCTGCGGGTGCACTCATACCTTGAGAGACATGAAGCGCGCGCGCATCTCGGGTCGCCAGGCACCTTTGGTCCCTTTCCGCCAGACCTGTTACACCCACACACGTAGTTGTGCAAGTTGTGCACATGGCATGAACACCCGGTTGTAAAGCGCACAGCAATGCGTGTATGCGTGCGTGCACGTGTTCATGCGTCATATACATACCGATTCAAGCACCGCCTCCTCGTTCTCGGACCCAGACGACGACTCTTTGCTCTTCTTCTGCTCATCACCGCCGCCAACAACGTTCCCGCCTTTCACCCCGTCCGCTCTTTTCCCACTCTCACCCCCCACCTCACCTCTCACCTCACTGATCAGCCTATCTATCCCAGACTCCCCAACATCCTGTCCGTATTGCCCCCCTCGGGACCGCAAACGCGAGCGTGGGCGCGAAGAGGGCGGGTCCACACCGTGTCCGTTGGGAGGTGTGCCCGCGCGTGAGAGAGCCTCAGCGGCCTCGCGTTGGGCGCGGCGACGACGACGTGAGGCTTTTTGGAGGACGCGACGCGCCTCTTCAGCAAGACCAGCTATGTTGCCCTGGTCCTCATCGTCATCCCCGTCATCGTGAGACTCACCCTCGTCGTTGTTGGGTGTTGTGTGGCTGTCGTTTGGGGTGCTCGCGCGCGAGGCTGTGCGGGATTTGAGGGATTTACGGGAGGGGGGACGGGCTGCGGGGAGGAGGTTGAAGTTGTCCGGGAGGGCGTTGTCCTCGTTGTCGTCGCGGCAGGGCTTGTCGCTGTCGGAGGAGGAGGAGGAGCCGTCCATCTCGGCCGTGAAGAACCTCTCGCCCTCGGACCTGCATGTGTGCGTGTGCGTGTGCGTGCGCGTGAGCGTGCGCGCGCGCGGGTACGTGCGTGCTTGCGTCATGTATGTGCGTGTGTGCATACGAGCGCTCCTGCGTCATGTGTGTGTGTGTGTGTGTGTGTGTGTGTGTGTGTGTGTGTGTGTGTGTGTGTGTGTGTGTGTGTGTGTGTGTNATGCGTGTGTGCGCATGTTTGTATGCGCGTGTGTTGACACGTCCATACACTACGGGTTTCTAATCCAACATGCGCTCACCCCTTGAATTTGTTAAAGACGTTGCTCATCCCGCTCGCAAGCTTGCTATTCACTCTCTCCCCGCTTCCCCTTCCTTCCTGGTTCACCGCTCCTCTCCTATGCCTGTGCTTCACCCCTGGCGAGCCCGGCCCCTCACTCTGCATCATCATGTCCTGCAAGACACACGATCAAAAATCAGAGCCACGTGGGTCTGTGTGTAAAGTGTGTGTGTTGTTGTTGGGAGTTGTGTCTGTCTTACCAGGGAGGCGGACTGGAGCCATAGGGAGACGGGTGAGGACGCGGTCGGGCTCGAGGATAACGGGGAGAAGGGGGATAAGAGGGGTGGAGGAGAGAGCGTGTGCGCGCCGGGAGGAGGACTGAGGAGGATGAAAGGGGGCTTGTGGTGGCTGTGATGACTCTTGCTCATGGTATGGCCGTTGTTGTTGGTGATTTTGTTGGGTGACGTTGATGATGTTCGTGGTTGTGCATGCGTGGAGGTGTGTGCGTGCGTAGTAGAGTGTCTGTGTGGTGTGGCGGGCTCCGAGGGCGTTAGCTCCACGCGAGTGTCGAACCCGAGCGCTCGCATGCGTTGGGCTATCCACGCGGGTGTCAGGTTCACACCCTCACCACCACCATCTCCATCCTCACCCTCATTCAACCCTTTACTATCTTCCTCCTCACTGCTACTACTCCCAGCCGACGAGGACGACCCCGACGCCGCCATGTTGGGCGACACGGCCGCGCTCCCCTCCTCGTTCATCACGGCGCTCACGCCCTCGTACTGCACCTCAATCACCCGCGTGACGGACTTCACCAACATCGGGTTCCTTATCAACTCTGCATTAACAACTTCATCGTTATCACCCGCTACACCTTCCCTCTCGACCATGCGTGGACCCGCCGCAACCGACACAACATTAGCCTCGACAACAACGGGTCCACTCTGCAGACGGGTGGGACCGGCCTTGGAGGCCATGTCTCTGTCACGGCGAGACCTAACATTGTTGCTGTTGGGGTTGGGGTTGGGGTTGTTGTTGGAGGTGTCGGTGGGAGTGGGTGTTGGGGCGACGGTGTTGGTGTCGGCGGGGAACGGGATGGCGAAGGCGTCGGGGTTGTAGCGGGGAGGCACCAGGCCCTCGCTGGCGCGAGACTTGGCGGAGGGAGGCAAGCTTGCGACCAGGAAGCGGTAGGCTAGGACGGACTCACGCCAGGCTGACGCAACCTGCCGAGCATGCACGTGCATTGGTGTATCTACTTTGTACGTTTACACGCTTGTACACGTGAGCTCAAACCATTGCGTGCCTAAGTGCGTGCGTAAGTGCGTGTATGTGCCTGCATGTGTGTATGTGCGTGCGTATCGTAATGTGTGCGCCTCTTCGTGTGCCTCTGCGCCGGTGTGGCGTATGCTTGCAACTAGGTTCCAGTTAGACCCTCACCCTGATTGGGCTTTTGCTGGCCTCATTACGTTTCGCCTCCTCCTCCTCGCTGCTAGACGACCCCGCCTCCAAATCATCCCTAAACCTCTCACTCCCAACAACATCCTCCCCTCCCGCTCCCCTCCCGTTCTCCTCCACGGTGAACCTCCCGTCCCTCCGTTTCGCTTCCCTGGCCAGCGCGTGTATCCTGCCATCGGCGACGAGCGCGTTGTCGCGGGCGAGCGAGACGGAGCGGAGGGCGGCGCGGTCGCGGAGGGCCGAGGAGAGGAGGGCGAGGAGGGGGGGGAGGAGGGGAGGGAGGAGGAGGGAGGAGGGGGGGAGAGGGGGAGGGGGAGGGAGAGAGGAGGGGTCGTCGGAAGGAGGGATGATCCTGGGAGGAGAGAGAGACGTTCAAGCACATGCACAAGCTCATACGTAGATGCTCGCATGCAAACTTAAGATAAGCAAGCATGCGCACACAAGCGCGCGCGCGCGTAGACACATGTATGCGCGCACACACCAACACGCACGCGCACGCATGAGCACACACATAAGGTCGCGCCCGCACACACACACTCACACACACACTCATGCAAAAAGCATGCGCATACAAACGCACGTACGTAAGCATGCACGCAAACAATGGTATGTGTATACTGTGCAAGCGTTGATGTGCGTCATACCACTCTCTCACCTCAAACACGCCCACATCTTGTTGACCAGCGCGCTCTCCGCCCTCGCGAACCTCTCCTTCTTGTTCTTCACCCACTCCCGCACCATCTTCTCTGTCGTCTTCGGCAGTCTCGCCACTCCCACCAGGCTCTCCTCCACCTTCCTCTCCATCTCCCTCTCCCTCTCCATCTCCTTGACGCGCATGGCCCTGTTCCTCACCATCTCAACCACCTTGCGCCACAGGAACACATCACCCGACATTGTGGTGCTGTCATTGTTGTTGTTGTTGTTGTTGCGGGCCATCCATGCGGCTACGAGGGTGTGACGACGTGTCCTTGCAATAACCATGACGGGCGACACCGAGCGCGCAAGTGTGGGTGGTAGTGTTGGAGGAGTTGATGATGATGTCGATGTGAGGGACGACAACATGGCCAGGCGGCGACGGACGGTCTCCGGCGTGTACACGTATCCCCTCCTCGCCTTTCTCACATGATCCACACAACAGTCCCTCATCACCACTCCACTGCACCCCAGCCCAGGCAAAGCCTCCAACGCCGCCGACAAAGGCCACCTCTTCTCCTTCTTCGACGTGGACCCGCCGTTGGGCTTGGCATCCTCGGCATGTTGGGCCTTGTGGCGGTCGGCGACGAGGGCGCGGCCGTGACGAGCCGCGCGACGACGAACGCCGCGACGGAGAGTGGACCAGGCCCACTGCTGGAGGCGAAGAGGCTGGACAAGGGGGGAGGGGGGAGTATGTGGGTGTGTGTGCGTTTGGGTGGGATGGGAAATGAGTTGTGGAAAAATGGACTTACGTAAGTGAGCATGTGGTGCGCGAGGTAGGAATGCCAGCGGACGCGACGTTTGGCGTAGGAGGACCACGCCAGCCAACACCGCATAAGCTGCACAATCAACCCCATATCAACACCCGCATGCAAGCCTGAACGTTGGATCCATCAGTGGCTGATACTCTCCCCACCTGTAGGTGTGGCTTGTCATTCATCAACCCATACGCCGCCACGTGCACCACCGCCCCTCGATCCCCAACATCGATCAGTCTCAGCGCCGCGTGCGCCTCGAGGGCGCGGTTGTCGCGCGCGTGGTCGCGGAGAGCCCGCAGACCCGCCCGGAGCTGGGAACGCACCGCGTTGGCGCGGAGGTCGGCGCGGACCTTGCGGACAAGACGATTGCGCTTTGCTAGGGCCTGTGAGGGGTTGAGAGAACCATGAGCACAACACCCACAACTGGGCCAACAACAACCACAACAAGTACCATCATCCTGGCCGAAGCGATCGAGCCAGGCCTCAAAGGTGTGTATCTCCTTGAACAGGTCGTAGTCGTCGCCGATGCCGCCGCCGTTGGCGGAAGCGCCCTTACCCATCTCACCGGCGCGGGCAACAAACTCCGCTGCCTCCTTGCCCTGTGTGACTATTGTTGTGAACACACATGTTTACATACACAACCACACATGCGAGCTGCGGGTGCACTCATACCTTGAGAGACATGAAGCGCGCGCGCATCTCGGGTCGCCAGGCACCTTTGGTCCCTTTCCGCCAGACCTGTTACACCCACACACGTAGTTGTGCAAGTTGTGCACATGGCATGAACACCCGGTTGTAAAGCGCACAGCAATGCGTGTATGCGTGCGTGCACGTGTTCATGCGTCATATACATACCGATTCAAGCACCGCCTCCTCGTTCTCGGACCCAGACGACGACTCTTTGCTCTTCTTCTGCTCATCACCGCCGCCAACAACGTTCCCGCCTTTCACCCCGTCCGCTCTTTTCCCACTCTCACCCCCCACCTCACCTCTCACCTCACTGATCAGCCTATCTATCCCAGACTCCCCAACNCCCCTCGCCTGCGCACCTTCTCCTTCAACATCCTGTTCCTCTGTTCCACCGCCGCCCCCCACGCCTTCCTCATCGCCTTGCACTTCGCCACATACGCCCGCAACCGGTCGAAGCTCCTCCCCGTCCACGCGAGCGCCTGCAGCGACGACGCGCGTTCGCGCAGTGTCGAAGAACGCTTGTGGTCCCAGAGCCAGAGGTCCCAGAGGGGGAGGCGGGGGCGGAAGACGGGGACGGGGAGGGAGAGACGGTCGGCGACCTGATGCACATGAAGACAGGCGTGGTGAGGAGGTGAATCAGTGTTGCTGTCTTATATGCAACCCAATGCACTAGTAGGTTAATCCTGCTTGTAGTAGCAGTAGCCTTCTGTTGCTGTTGGTTATGCTACACGTAGCTGGAGCCGCAATCAGCAACCAATAGCAGTAAGCTGCTGTTACTTACAGTTGTACTACTACTTGTACAACTTGCAGTCCTGAGTTTACAAGCAGTAGCAATGCTGATTGTAATAGCCTACTCTTGGTGTTTATGTGATTGTAAGCGCGGATGATATTTTATTTCGATATGTTATCGGTGCGCGAACCTTGCACATGGCGTATCGGAACCAGAACTGGAACCCTACGCGCAGGCGATCGGTTTCTCGCGCCTTGGCAAAGATCGCGAACGCCGCTCCCGCACGCGCTCGCGCACCTTTGCGCAACGTCACGAGCGCTCTCCACGCCTGACCATCACAACACAACGACAATAATAATAAGGCGGAAGAGGAGGTGGACACAACAATAACAGTAATAACACTGTACCTTTAGGGTGCGCAGGGTCAGGCGTAACGGGATCTGGCGCTCGGCCACAATGGCGAGAAGGTGTGCGAGAGTGGGCCGTTGGGGTGGGAGGAGCGTGAGGGTTGTATTGTCGGCACCGGCGTCATGTTGGTTTGAGTGCGTGATGTTGTTCATGCGTGTGGGAACGGCGCACACGCGCCAAACCTGGATGGCTGGAATCTACACGCCACAGTGCATGTTGGACTGTTTTGTCATATTCACCCACCCACATGCACACACGCATGCACACCGACACACACCTGTGCGTGTTGGAGAGAGGCAGTGAGGGCAGCAGCGAGGCGTGAAGCGAAGAGCGAGACCTCCCGCATGCGCTCGGCCCACGCCCTGAACGCCCTCCGCATGCGCACCCGCCTCGCATTCCTTCCCGCTGAGCGCACATACATTACGTTCACCCAACTTGTCCACACGGCTGCTTGCAAAGAACAAAGAACACCACAACAACACAAGTACACACACAACACACCTAGCACCCAGTTGCGCCATATGCGAGCCGCTGGTGCCGCCTTATTCAACCTGCTGCGCTTCGTCAACGCGCGCAACCGCCCAAAAAACCTCACCGCCTGCGTGACACACAACACCTCCATCACTCCCACACCACCCCAACAACAACAACAACAACAACCAAAACAACGTCGTCACACACAGCCCTCACCATCAACGCCCGCCACCTAGACTGAATCCTCACGGCGGCGTGGTCTGCCATCTGCGCGCGTCGGTGCTCGCGGACAAACTCCTCGATCTCACGCAGGGTGTCCGGGGCCTGTTGGGTGGCATCTACACCATCATGTGACATGTTGTGTGGGAGGAGTGCGAGGTGGGGGATGGAACCAACACGCGAAGGAGAAGCCCACATGGACGGGACCGGAGATGGTGAAGACGAGTGGGAAGACCTCTCTCTTGTCAAAGGTGTTGTTGTTGTGTGCGTTTGACCACTCTTAATGTTCCATCTGCCACTCTGCTTTCTAGCCAGGTGCTTCTCCTCCTCCTCGTGCTTGTGGTCCTTCTCGTCCATGTGGTCTTGTGTGCATGTGCACGGGCGTACGTGTGACGCGCGCGAGCGCTTAAGCGCCGACGAGGAGGAGGGGGAGGACGACAAGGTGGAGAGGGAGGAGGGGAGGAGGGCGGAGGAGCGGGAGTACGATGAGTTGTGGTAGTCCTTTGTTGAGGTTGCGGCGGCGAGGAGGCGGGACTCGAGGGAGGCGGCGGAGGCGCGCAGGGAGGCGAGCTGGGCGGACAGGGCTTGGACCTGAGCATTGTGTTGGTTTGATATGTGACGCTGCCAGCGATAGTGGTTGCTTGGCTTTGAGCAGCTGGGAGTCGACGCTGGTGATGTACACATGTATACATGGGTGCGTACATTTTCATGAGCGCGTACGCACCCACCGCGTATGTGTGTGTGCGTGCGCGTGTGCGCACGTGTGTACGTGCGTGAGTGTGCGCGAGCACGCGTGTGCGCACGTGTATGTGCGTGTGTGTATGCGCGCGTGCACACGCACATCTACATACACACATACACGCGTATGTGTCTGTATGTAGATGTGCGTGTGCGAGCGTGTGTACGTATCTGCGTGCCTGCGTGTGTTTGCGAGTGTGCGCACGTGTGTGCGTGCGTGCGGGTGCGCGAGCGCGCGCGGGGGCGCGTGTATATGCGTATATGTATGTGCGCGTGTATGCGTGTGTGTGTTCGCGTGTGCGTATGAGCATGTGTGTGTGTGTGTGTGTGTGTGCGTGCGTGCGTGGGTGGGTGGGTGGGTGGATGTCACTGGGCTTGGCCTCAAAACATACATGGGCCTGCGGTGTGCTGTTGTTCAACTTCATGTGGAATTCACACAACGTCGGTTGGCACCTCATCGCTGGCTCCCGGAGCAGCAGCCGCAGAGGCGGCCAATCCCCTGCTCCAGACCGCTGGTGACGTTCGCCTGGCCGTGCCGTCCTTCGCTCCATCACCTCCTCCACCTGCTCCTAGACCAGGACCAGGTCCAGGCGGCGCGACCACCCTGCGGGCCATGTCCCCGCCGCCGTCACCGTGCCTGTCGCCAGCGCCAGCGCCCGTGGTGTAGGCAGGGTTAGTCCCTTGGAGCGGGAAACCCTAATTAGGGTTTGCAGGGGGCTGCGATCTCTCTCTCGCTCTCCTTCGGCCAAAAGGGGACATCACGTGATGCGCGGATATCACCCGGCATGCGAGTTATGTCGACGAGGTGTCAGACACAGCACGAAGTCCTGTGCGCAAGTGCGGGAGCGCACTTGGCCTTTCAAGCGTAACGCTGCAAGCATCACGCTTGAAAGCGTGCTTCTTCTCAAGCTGATGATGTCCCGGCACACTCGGTTGTACAGACCAGGGCGCTGCGGGCTTTGGACGCTGCCTCCGCCAGCAAGGCGTTACCGCCTGGGTGCTGCTCTGCAAGGTGACTTGAAGCTTGGTCGCTTGCTGGCCTGGATGCTTGGGTGCTTGTAGCTCCTCCAACATGCGCAATGCATCGTGCTCTGAGCTGGGTAGGATGTCCGCCTGATGACAACGTCATGGTGCAATGCAGGCTAAGGCTTTGCCTTCAGCTTGCTTGGGGCGGGTGCAGTTGCAGCAGGCGCCTGGGAGGCTTTGACGTTAGTCAGGCGCTGTTACTGACAGCGAACAAGACTCCCTTGTCTTGGTGCAATGGCATATGCCATGCTTTACAGCTCGATGTAGGTCCACGTGTTCGCATTTGCTGCCGACTGCATGCACGCTAACGAGTAGTGTATATAGCTGCTTTCAAGGGCATGCTGCTTTGCTTGTGTCAACAAGTTGTTGAAGCACATGGGAGGTGCAAGGTAAACGGGCAGCCATGCAACAGTCAAGCCAAGCAGTCAAGCCAGGCAGCCAAGCTTGGTGAAGCGGACACTGCCTTCATAGGGTTTACCTGGCCAAGCCAGGATTCACTCAAGGCTGTAGTAAGCACCTTGTGTTCTGCAGTTAACAGCACAGGCATGGCTGTTGCGCAATTTGCTGCTTCGGCGCAAGCGCATGGCATCTCGCCTGCTGTTGAGGGCAACAACGGTGCTTCTTCCACAAGCTGCTTCATCAAGCACTCTGACCAGCCTCCAGGGCTGGGCGAGCTGCTTCACCTGCTGGAAGCAACTCACAGGTGCATGCACTTGGGTGGTGGTGAAGGCAGCGCACAGCTCTGTTGCAAGGTGCGTTAAGCCAGCGCTTCGTGTTGAGGGAGCTGCCTGGTAACTGCGTGTCTTGCTGATTACGTGCATTCTGCAGGCGAACTGTTTGTAATACAAACCGAAAGCATCTGTCTGTTGCAATGCGCCACGTTTGTTAATGCCCGCCTTGAGAGCGGCAATTCCGCTGTGATGTCATGCTCACAACGTACCGCAAGCTTGCCGCCCTGCTCAAGTCTTGCAAAATCTTGTGGCCTGGTAGTTTGCGTCTGACCGCTAAGTTTGCTTGCTAGGCAGCTGCCAATGCAGTATACATACCGTGTTGATATGGCTTGTTGACTGATTTGCCCGGTTGCAGAATAATGTGTAGTGAATTACACAACTATCTTGGAGGAGCTTGGAGGAATGGCAAACCAGCAGCTGAGGTGCCCCCACCCCCCCACCCCCCCACCCCACCCCACCACACGCGTGCACAGGCACACGCACACACACGTGGCGTTTGGCGAGGTTGTGTGCAACAACTTGCATTTTGGGAAGATGGTCCCAATTGTCGTGCCCTTGACAACGCTGGACGACTTGCGACCCAAACGACCCATTTAAATCTCCAATCGTACGGGTTGTTTCCCCGCGGTTCAGGTACAATCATGGCAGCATAGTGCAGAACCGTGCAGCTGCTCTTCTTACTGACAAGGCAATAACTGCTGTCTGCGTATTGTTTTGCTTTCAATACTTACGAGCAGTAATAGTGATGTTACAGACGTGCATAAAAGGCTGAGTAGCATCAACTGGTTGCATGCCACGCAGGTTTTGTAAGGGTCATGTCACTGTTGGAGGCAGCATCCGCATGGAGTCCTGGACGCGCACGGGCTGGACACCAGCCATGAAATTGGAGAGCCTGCTTGTTGAGGTTAGGAACCTTAGGGGTGACCCTATGTGTAAGTACTACTCATTTTTGATGTTTGGTTTTGCTTCTCACCTCACCTTGACTGCCTGTTGCAGATTTACTCGCACCTTGTGGAGGGCAGCGCCCGCCTAGACATCGCCAGCAGCCGTAAGTACAGCTTGGCTGAAGTTTAACAGGCATTCCGGCGCGTGGCAGCGCAGCACGGTGACAAGCTTGTGCGCCGCGTGACAGACTGTTGTCTCTGTCTGAAGTCAGCAGCATTGCTTTGATAGAGCGGTGGCACGCCGCTGTACACATAATGGCATCTAGACCTGGGCGTTTAGGTTGTGACTCCTGTCAGTACTCATCCTTGCTGAAATTAATGTTTCGCAACCGATTACTTGTGTGCTGCACGTCTATTTTGTTGCACAGATTTGCTGATGGCTGCGTCTGCTTTAATGCATGAGGGGCGAGTTGCGACCTGCTTAGAACCTTGGCGTGCGTGTACAACCCTTGCAAATAAGGCGACGATGCTGATTAGAGCCGCAACACAACTTCTCCAAAAGAACTGACATGCTCCCCATTGCCAGCAACTCATCTCAACTGCAGCCCAAGCACAAACCTTACAATGGTGTAGGGTGTGTGCGTCTTGTCACTGTGCATGCTGCTGACTATGCATGTCAGTATGAATGTGTCGTACTGTTGTGCGTTGTTTATACGACACCGCATTGCACTCTTTTTACACATTGTGAAACACACGAGCAAGGAGGATGTTGCACAGACAGTGCAAGCTTGACATAGGACTGTGCTGCATTACAGAACTGCGGCACCAACTTCCCTCTTGCGTGACAGCAACTGATCATGGTGCATCATGTTGTAAAGTTTGTGCTAAGCACCACCCCTGCCATCGACACCTACAGACTAACTGTGTGATAAGTAGATTTTTCCTCTTGCATAAAAGCAGCTGATCATGGTGCATCATGTCGTAATCTTGTGTGCTAAGCACCACCCCTGCCATTGATGCCTACAGACTGACTGTGTGACGTGTAAAACGCGAGTTCAGCATTCACACCAACGCCAATCACTAGGGCTGACTGTAGTTGCAGTCACATATGCTACATGCCAGCATCCCCAGCAGTCGCTGATAAGCCATGCAGAGCATCTAAGACACGTCTTGACCAGCAAGCGCTTGTTGCGCTGCGGACCACCTGCTCTGTCACCGCCCATGCCATGTGTGCGCCAAGGTGTTGGCCACACACAACTGTGATCAGCACACAGCACTTATGCATACCTGTGCATACATGAGACCACGCATGCAATCTGTCCGTGTACATCACACTGACATCTCACAGGTTTGAAACTGTTCTATCACACTCCTACACTACCCCGCTATGCCACGGCCAGCACCAGCTGCTAACAACATTTTCAAGCATGGGGCTTAGGCGGCTCCGAGACCTTCACCGCAAGCTTTCCAATATTGCCTCCAGTGAATAGCTTTCCCAAGGCTGTGGGTGCGTTCTCCAGTCCCTCCTCCAGCTGGACTCTGTACTTGACCTTCCCTTCCTTGACCCATTGCCCGAGCTCCTCCATGGCCTTGGCCGCTTGGGGTCCAGACCAGAAGTCCAATATGATGAAGCCCTGGAGCTTCACGCGCTTCATTAGCATCTGCTCGAAGTTGCGCGGGCCCGTCGCAGCCTCCTCAGAATTGTACGTGGAGATGAGGCCGCATAGTGGGACGCGTGCGTGCAGGTTGATGTTCTTCAGCACCGCCTCGAAGGTGACCCCACCAACGTTCTCAAAGTACACGTCGATACCCTTCGGACAAGCACGCCTCAGAGCCTCCTCCAGACTCTTCTCCTTCTTGTAGTTAATCACCTCGTCGAAGCCCAACTCCTCCTGTAATGACAAATAACATTGTAAGCAGCAATTTCTCTGATGGTACATTCTGTGCGTGCAGCTGTCAACAACACTGGTGCGCACACATGCTGAGACAACTGCATGCACAGGGGCTTGAGATTGCACTATGCGCATTGACAAGCTTATGTTCCTACAGTTGTGTCAAGACTTCCTACAGTTTCCTTGTGCACAGAATTTTTACGGCTCTGTCTGTGATCCATACTGTTACTGTTGCCCAATTGCACTACTTGACACACAGCTGTACTTCCAAACACCCGTCACATGCATGACACTATCCACACACAGTATGTTATCATGTCGCCAATCACCAACGCCCGTGGTGCCACTTCACGCACACCTGTGTCACTCACACTCCCTTGACACACATGCCAGACTTGCGCACCTTGACAAACTTGCACTTCTCGTCTGTGCTGGTGAGGCCCACCACGCGGCAGCCCTTGAGCTTCGCCAGCTGGCCGGCGATGGAGCCGACCGCGCCCGCAGCGGTGGACACCACTACCGTCTCACCCTCTTTGGGCTCTCCGATCGTCAACATGCCATAATACGCCGTCAAACCTGTACACAGTGAATGTTGCTTGGAACGCATTGTTTGTGTTCAACATTAGCTCTGATGTTGACTTGTGAGGTGCAAGTACGAGTAGACACATTCGTACATTCGCATTCTTGGGCACATAAACGCATGTACACATGTGCAGTCACAAGCACACACGTACCCAAGCACTCAGACGCACACGCCCATGCGCACGCATACTGTTACCATGCATGCACACGCGCATATACCTGTCATGCCCAAGGCGTGCAGGAAGGCTTCCAGCGGCACATCCGTGGGCAGTTTGTTAGCGTTGGCGGCTTCAACCACACAGTATTCTTCCCATCTTCCCAGACCACTCACCTGTTCATGACATTGTACGACAGTCATCACTCATGCCTAACAAGACACGCAAATACGAGCACAGGCACACTGTGTCAGCACACGCGAGTGCACACAAACACTTGCTGCTGGAATGCAAGTGGTCTCATGCATGCATGACATTGCAAGCTGATGGCAGCTGGATGAAGCTGATTGCTAGCTCACCAGATCACCCTTTGCAAAACTCTCGGCTTTGGATTCTTCCACCACGCCCCAAATGAGTCCACGCATGGACTCGTTCAGCTCAACGGGCGGCATGTACTGTACACAGACACGCACATGCATGCACGCATTGTCAGCAACAGCAACATGCAGCACAACAAGCTGGTGAAAGCATAATACTTCCATGTTGTGTTGCCACGAACACAACATCTTCACCTGTTCTCTGTCGGACATCCATATGCGGTTGGTTGGGTCCACGGACAGGTAGACTACCCGGACGAGTAGGTGGCCGTCGGGTAGGGCGGCGGCGTCCGGTGCCTGCTCGTCCACCAGCTTCAGGTCGTCCGGCGAGAGGTCGCCCACGGGCCTCTTCACCAGCTTCCACGCCTTGCTCGCCACCATGTTGGTAATGCTGATGGTATTCACAGGCAACAGTCCAGAAACTACTCAACCTGATGTATGCGCCGCGTGTATGAGAGTGTTTGACTGCGCGTGCAAGCTAACAATGGTGCTTGTAGCTGGCTAAGTATTGTTAGTTGGCTTCT
This sequence comes from Chlorokybus atmophyticus, assembly GCA_009103225.1. NCBI lineage: Eukaryota > Viridiplantae > Streptophyta > Chlorokybophyceae > Chlorokybales > Chlorokybaceae > Chlorokybus > Chlorokybus atmophyticus. Next base: position 514,702 of record RHPI01002069.1, read on the forward strand.
GTCAGTATATGCAGCTGCAGTCAGCAAATGTGTTGATGGCGGCAGTGGTACTGGCGGCGGTGATGATGATGATGGCGGCGATGACGTGGCGGTCATGAGCTGGTGTTTCTAGAGAGCTGTGTACTGTACGCCACCGCTGTACAATGGTACCCAATGTACGTACCGGACTGACGGCGCTTTGGCTGCTGGGCCAGCAGTGGCACTGGTGCAGTGCCACTGCTGGCTGACTCTATTGTGCCGAAACGCAGCTCCGTACACTGTGTGTCTGGGCCTCCCATCAACTGTCACCATAGGCTTTCCATGCGTACCAAGCAGACTGGCCATGGCCGAGCAGGGCATCATGGCCCGTAGATTATGGCATGGTTCATGGCTGTGTGCGCGGTACAGCCAGTGCGTATCGGTACCAAATGTACGCAGCCCTGCGTACCTGCGTCTCTGGCATGCACGGAGATCTGCTGACATGTACGGATGTGCCAGCTGCCGTCATGAAGGCTGCTTGAAACCAATGCTGATCAGTCAATGGAGATGGATTGAAGGTGTCATCTAGTGTAGCATGATGTTTGAGTTGTTTCGAAAGAAGGCCTAGGCCATAACGATAAATAAATAACAAAATTTACCGTCCAAACAAGGTCACATGCCAATTTGTGTATCTGCATTGGCATGTTATTAACGAGGCATGCGCAACGATAATTGCTTTTAAATATGATAAACTTATGGATTCATTACGAATGTATGTGAGGCTTTTATTGAAGGACGAACTATATGTGTTAAATTGACATTGTTACCACAGAGTATAAGACATAATTGTTACATTGCAGGATTCTGCATTAGCAATAGGTGATAAGAAAATATTGATGATGTATAGATATAAAGAAGATGTGAAAATGAAGCGATTGCATTAAATGCTTCAACACCAATTTAATTATAGGTCGTTGCATAATGAGTTTGCACATCACAGTTAGACATCGCAAAATAACATGAACATGTGTATTAGAGTATGACTGACATGGTAATACACAAGACACTTGAATAATTTAGCCCACATTGCACAACCAAGGTTGCACATGCATTTCTTGCGTCTCTAATGGCGCGGGCAATGTTATAAATCAATACTAACTGCCTGATGTCCTTGCGGAAGCGCAGCGCAACAATCAAAGTGAGTCCAAAGCAACTTTCGTAACCAATCAATCATCCATCATTAGCAATGAAACAGCTGGCAATGCAAACAACAAATCAAGCTGTCAGGTATGGCTTGCCCCCTGGCATAGCTGTTTTTGTTGATAAAGCTGTTGTAGACGCACACAACAGTCATTACGCAAAAGCAGCGCCAGTGACTCGTCCATTGGGCTATTACAGTCAACAAACTTAGACAGCACCGATAGCAGCCCATTGTGCAGCATGCCTATATGCTTGCGCTGGATTAAGTACTAGCGCCCGTGCTTCTTGATTGCCTTTGCTTGTTCCTTGCTACCACATGGTACGCTGCACACAATGTATGCATCATGCAATGAATGCTTCTATTGTACAACCACTATAGTCGTTGCAAAAGATGGACCTGTGCGCTCCCAACCCTGAACTGTACCTGTGCGCTCCCAACCCACTAGACCCCACTTTACAGTTGCTGAGAACCACAGTCACGTGCGCAGCGCACCTATGCTTCAACCCCTTGAAAACAACACTACCACCTACTAACATTGCTACTCTGCCTACCTGAGTACTACCTGTCCGCTCATTGCAGCAAGTGCGAGTTGGCCTCCAGCCGCGCCTCCCTGCTTACAGCATTGGTACGGCATACACATTGACATGCATGCATGCATGCATGAATGCATACAGTGATGCACACCCTCAATGCAGTATGTTACAAAAAGGCACTTACACATGATCTTGAGGCAGAGGAGCTGCCTCATACACAATGTTTTGGACAACAGCATCCCTTTTCAACTGCACGCAATCAAAAACAACATGGAATGCTATCAGCAAGAGCTGAGCCCTCAGACGAGCACACAAGAGACAATAAGGCAGACACTAAGTCACCTGTGTATACTCCCCTTTGAATCCAATGAAATGTATGCGCGTGCGCTCGCCATTCAATGACGTGGGGAAATAAAGCGTCACATTCGCAACGCCCTGAAACTTTGCATACCTGCAGTTGCACGCCCGTGTCTCATTTCAATTTTATACAGACACTCCCAAGAGACATAACCATGACACTGCAGAAGGTCTACAATACAACACCACACAGTAGACTTTGCACTTTGCCTTGTTGGGTACTCCAGGTCTCCTCGCGCGTTTTCGGCCAACTCAAACTCCTGGCGCACAGCATGCATTACCATCAACATGTGTAATAGCAGAATGCAACACATAGTGTCGCTGTCAGGGGCATGTATAACACAAGCCAACCTGGACAGCTGGTGCTGCTGCAGCGTTGCCAAAATCCATGTCTTCCCTGTTGGTGAACCTGCGCACAGTACAGTTTCATGAGCACACAAGTGACACTAACATATGCAGTGTCACATACACTTTCATGCGGACGGGTGACGTGCCGTCCGTGCCGCCAATCACACATATCGACTTGATCTTGACATCCACAGAGAACCTGATGTTGCAGTAGTTGACGAGTGTTCAAATGAGAGGTCTATCCTCTAAAGACAATGCACCTTGCAATATGCGTCTGATCTACTTACGGAATGAAGATGAGCAGCTCAGGATCATCCTCATTGCTTTCACAACACTGCATACAGCAGTCTCTCAGAGTCATTACTCAACTGACTACGTCAATTGAGGAGAAAAGACAGTTGCAAGAGGTTGGTGGGTGTCATAAGCATTCACTGCTTAGTTGATTCACTCATTGTGTTAATCAACCATGAATTAGTGTAACACGCGCACCCCAGCGGAGAAGTCCAGCCGCTCTTCCCACGACCTCAGCACGGTTTGCGCGCTACCCTCAGTAGCCTCGTTCAACGCGCGAACCTGCGAAACCCATCACACAAACAACCGTGAGCGTACGATAGGCAGCATGTAAGAGGACATTGCTCGTGTAGAGGCTGGTGTGCGAATGTGCTGTAGTGTACGTATGATGATTGAGTACCATTGGCAAAAACCCATGACCAGCCGATTGGAGCACTCGTATGATTCAATCAAACACAACTGTTGGTGGTGGCGCAAACTACACATGCTGCACATGTAGTGACTGCCAAAATTGATGTTTGGAACGATAGAACACCCAAAAATAAGCATGCAAACCTCCAACGTTTTGTTTCCTTCTTTCCATCAACCTGCTGCAGCAGCAGCAAACGGCGTTCCGTCGCTGCCAGTGACAGGCACAGCCAAGCATGTGTGTGCACGGACATCCACACACGGCTGCACAATGCTTGTGTACCCTATTATATTTGTGCTCGGTGCTGCTCACAAGGCCAGCGCAGAGCATGCGTATGTGTGCCTGATTTCCACACATGCACATGCGGGAGCCTACCCGCGGCGTGTCCACTTGCTGGAAGAGCGACCACTCGGCGCCGCAGCTGTGCTCGGCGCACTCGTGATCGTGCAGGCACGCCGCCATGTGGCCGCCGCCCACCGCCTCAACCGTCTATCAGGCTACAACCTCAGAACTAGCAGCAGCAATGCGCACACAAGTAAGTTGAGTGGCACAATCTCTCGTGTTGCCACGTGGCATGCATGCAGAGCGTTGCGGCGGCGACGGCGGTCGGCGGCGGGGTCCGCCTGGACGGACGCCGCACAGGACAAAGCAGCACTGCAGGTAGCTTGCTTGCTTGCATGCTTTGAGTGCTGTGCATGACTCTGGACTGGCAGCAGCAGCAGCAGCAGCAGCTTATTGTTCCAGCACAAGTGGTACACGCCTTTCAAGAGCAACTTTACGTGCGATCTACTTTCTGTATGAGGCTCTTAGCACCAGCTTACGTTGCCTTGGTTGGTATCGCGTGTCTGCAAGCTCCTGCTGCTGCCGTCAACAGTACCGTTCAGTTACTACTGCACTGCAGTAGTCGCTGTCACTGCTGCTTGCAACTTGCATAGAGCATGCAGCAGTAGCGCGCAAGTAGTCTGTCTTTGTTCGCACTATGCACGCTGCCCTAACAGCAGCACAAACACTCCAGCAAGTCGCTAGTAGTGTTGCTGGCTAGTCCGGTAACTGAACTCACAGGGAGACAGCACACCAACGCTTCTCTTGCAGGCTCGCACACGCAAGGAGCAACCACTACTCCTTTACAGTTGCACAGAAGGAGACGCAACACCTCAAGCATTGCCACTGCAGCACTTTGCTCACCCCAGCGCAAACAAGCATTGTGGAGTCATCACGCACGGCCGGCACGACTACCAACCGCGTGCTGTTTGCATGCAGCTTCAGAAGTTGAGACCAAACAAGCTTCTGAAGCTTCCGAACGCCACAAACACCAAGAGAAAGAGCAAAACAAACATACAAGCCAACATGGGCGTCATCGCTCGCCACTCTCATCCCACCCTTCAGTGCCTCCACTTCAAGGCCGAACCCGCGAGCTCCGTTTCCTCACCTCCCTGCTCTCTTCTCCATCAGCCGCTGCCTTCCTGCTGGTGACTGGTCCTCCGGGTGCCGGCAAGACGGCATTGCTGAAGAGCGGGCTGGTGGACATTGCGACGGCGGGCAACGACAGCTTCAAGGTGGCGCGCATTGACCTCAAGGCCAGGGATGTCGCATTCGATGAGGGGATGGCGGGAGCGCTTGAGGAAGCAATAGGGGTCTGGACTGTGGGCAAGGTGGGTCATTCAAGGTGCAAGGTGGACATGATGCATGTACACACTCTTAGCATGCTCGTATGCTAGTAGGCGTGCACGCGCACGCAAGTCATGCGCATGCGCGTGAGCGTCCGAATGCTTGTGTGCGTGTGTGTATTGTAAGTTACTTGAGTTGTACTTGTTTTGTCTGTTCAACAGGTGGCTCAGAGCACGCTGAAGTCGGCCGAGCGCAAGCTGCCACGTGTGCCGCAGGCACTGAAAGACTTCGTCGCAAAGCTTGCGAGCACTGCGACAAACTTCCTGCCGCCATTCTTTCGCGGTGCCGCCAAGTACCTTAACTCGATGATGCCACAGCCCCCTCCGCCCACAACCAATTCTGTTGCCGAGACGCTGAACGACTACCTGCGCACCATAAAGTGAGTAGCAGCAGAACCAACATAGTGGCTCATGCCAAGTATGTTGGGTATGCTCACTCATTGTTGTGTTTGGGTCTTAAGGCAGAGGCCTGTGTTGGTGATTGACAATGCGCATCTGTTGCGGTTGTGGCCGAAGGAGAGCGAGAAGGGTCTCCACACCATCCTGCGGTTGCTCGAGAAGATAAGCGTGCAAGACAACGCTGCGCATGTTATTTTTGCAAGTGGAGATCCGTACTTTTACGAGTGGCTGCGCGCCCGTAAGCTTTTTTTTGCAAGCTGTTCCCTCAAGTCTTGTCGTATGTTTCGTTAGAGTCATCAAGCATTGTTTGCACAAACACATGCAGGAGTGCCTGCTTTACAATATGAAGTGATCGGCGACCTACCATACGATGATGCGAAAGAGTTGTTTTTCACGGCCGCGCATAGGCACGAAGACATCTTTGTGACGGATGTGAGTGCACTCTGTTAAGTCCCTTATCAGAATCGCTGTTTCAAAGTATCTATGGTGTGACACATCTTGTAAGTTGCCAAAGAAGACTGCGAGAACAACAGTGCAAGTTCGTTTGTTTGTGTGCGGTGATCCAATGCGGAAGCGCGACTGACATGGGAATTGCTTGCAGGCTGACTGGCGCGCTGTTTATGAAGCATGTGGCACCAATCCCAAGGCGTTGCTGACCTGCTTGTCGTTAGCTAACGCATATCAAAGCCTTGATCAATGTAAGTTGGACGCATGCGCATCTGTTCATTGCCTCATCACCGCCGGTGACTGCTGTCAACACTTGGCATGCATGCGCAGCTTTGCAGCACATGCTCATGCAAGCGGAGCAGCAACTGGCATCCAGTTTGTGCCCCTCAGAGTTCAGCACCGAGCAGTGGTTCGCAAGCAATGAGTCGCCCTCACTGGGTTGGACCCGCCAGCATTGCTTGCAGGTATGGTGCAAACACATAAGCAACATCTACTCTCAGGACTTCGTCCTGCACAACTTGTAACTCAGTGTGCGCATTCCTCATAGGCACAATCATGCGCACATCACGGTAGTCACGGTACTTACAACTGCTACACATATTGCTTGTGAAACTGGTGTGTAACATATGGTGACTACGTTGCCAAAAGGTGTACAAGGCAATATTGAACGCCTCCGAGACGGGATTCTGTGTGCAAGAGCGCAAGCTCATAGAAAACATGGGTGGGGAGAAGCGCGAACGAGCAGTGCGCGCTATGGTGGCTTGCGGGCTGGTGTACAGAAGGTTGGGAGGGTCGTTCCTGGCATGCGACGTGCCACAGGAAGTCAACGTTGGCGGGAGCTTTATTACAATGGCACCAATGCAGCTTGCGGCGCTTAAGAAGATGCAGAAAGCACGGTTGATAGAATGAGACCTGTAAGCAACATTGTCTGTGCATGCGGTTTCACGTATAGAATGTGTACGATTACAGCAATAGCTTTGTGCTCTGAATCTTGGCAATCGCGTGCAAAGATTTGGGGTGCGAGCAAGTTTTGTGAGACGTGATGTATACCAATGCATGGCATCTTTCAGTTTGAGGTTGCACCAGGTGTGTACAGACATAAACATAGTGTGTTGAACTCTGCTTCAACGTAGTATTGGCAGTGACAGGTGGTTGCTGCAGTGGTTTTGATGCAATGCCATGAGTAACATAAGTAATATGTAAGCCTATCGCTATGTTGCATTCAGCATCTCCACGCGAAATGTGTGACAGGGTAGAATGCAAGAGCAACTCGCACCAAATTTACTGTTGAGCGAGTTGGTCGTGCAATTGCTCAGCTGCAGCACAGGCTACACGCGTCTTAATGAACGGCTATGAGGGAAGAGGGGAAAGGCGGTCAATCTTAACAGTTGCATCACAAGTTTCAGACCAGGGCCCGCCCACAGTTGTTACCAGTGCGCAACTTGCTGCGCGTTCCGCATTGTCAGCTGCAGCGCTACATGCAGGCGTTTCGGCAGTGCCTGTCAAAGGTGTTGTCCTTGGCCAGAACCGCACAGCAGCGGACTACATGCTTGAGCGCTGGAGAGACTCAACCGGTCGCCCCATTGTTTGGTCGCTTCGTGCAGTGTCTCAAGCTTCGTTAACAGAAGTACTCTGTAACCAACTGTTACGGAGCTAGTATGTGTGCATGCATTGTAGGCGCAGATTTTTCAAGCAGCAGCAAAGGCGGCGGACTCAGTGCGTACAGCACGCAGCATATGAACAGGACGTGGAAGCTGGTGAAGACGCCTGTGGGCGACAACTTACCCAACAATACAAGGCTGGTGGAGGAGCATGTGGTTGAATGCACTAGTGCACACCGGAACTACCCTCGTATACTGGTGTTTCTGGAAGTATAAACGTGAACACGTAGTGTATGCAGGCACAAACATATACATGCAACAACATGCATAGTTGCATAGGCTTGCTTGCTGGATACATTTCACATGTCCACACTAGACAATTCAAACGCACACAACCATTGCAAGGAAGGGCTGTGCAGGCTCGACAGCATACACTGATAAGTGGATCTTACAGGGTGAGATGTTGATGGTATGTCCACCATCGTGAGTACAAGCGTTATTGCTGAGCAATTGGTGAAGCGCACAGGCAGCCATGTTTTCGGTCTCCGAGCAGTACAAGTAATGTGCAAGTTCAACAGTTCATCCTTGTATGTACGATGTCTACAACAAGTGAAGCAAGAGTTGGTATTTACTCAAGTGTTGGTGACGCTGATAAATGGAAACCTTACAGGGTGAGATGTTGGTGGTGTGTCCACCATCGTGAGTACAAGCATCATTGCTGACCAATTGGTGAAGCGCACAGGCTGCCATGTTGTTAGTCAGCAGTACAAACAAAAATGTGCAAGTTTGATTAACCTCGTCTGTATGATGTCTACAGCAAGTGAAGCAAGAATTAGGTATTTACACAAGTGTTGAAGTACCAGGAGCATTATCTGATGGTTTTAAGTGCGGCTCTTGAACCATCGCAGAAACATAAACCACATGCACAGATGGAGCTGGTGCACAGATGTTGCGCACTTACAGACAGACAACATGCCAAGTGGCAATTCAGTTAAGCTACAAGAGACAACAGGATGTATGCTTACACCATGTACAGTTTTACAGCATGCCAAACCAAGCTATTCTAATCTGCCGCACCTCTCTAACCCTGTTTACCTACCAGACAAAAAGCGTAAAACTTCCCCCAGTCTACGACAGCAGCTGCCCACCGGTGACACCCAGAATCTCGCCATTAATAAACCGACCCTCCTCGGATGCAAGGAACACATATGCAGGTGCCAACTCCTTGGGCTGCGCGGCCCTTCCCATTGGTGTCTGAGCGCCAAACTTCTCAATCTGTACACACCCACTCCATTAATCACTGCCGCTATGAAGCATCCACCTGTTCGAACACTTTATAACATCGATAACAAGGTACCTTCTCAGCAGGGAAGCTGGCCTGGATGAGAGGAGTCCACACTGGGCCAGGAGCCACAACATTGACGCGGATGCCCTTCTCACCGATTAATGTCTTGGACAGACCCTTGGAGAAGGTCACAATGGCACCTTTGGTGGCGGCATAGTCCAAGATGCCAGGGCTCGGGTTGTATGCCTGTAGTAAACATAAGTTTCTATGCGCATTGTCAACTACAATACAACGCCTTTCATTATGCGTGTTGGCCGAACCTGGATGGAGGCAGTGTTGATGATGGAAGCTCCCGGCTTCATGTGCGGCAAGGCCATGCGTGAAAGGGAAAACATCGGCACGACATTGGTCTGCGAGCAAGTGTCATGTCATGCTCCCTCATCCAAGCATAGCTGATCTTGAAAAGGTTGACAAGGGTGACAACTCACCAGGAAGGTCTGTGCCACGCGTTCGTCGTCAATCTCTTCAAAGCTTTCGACGTACTTGCCTTGGGTGCTGGCGTTGTTGACAAGAATGTCAATGCGCCCGAATTTGTCCACTGTAGACTTGATGAGGTTCTCGCGGTAAGACTTGTCCCTCAGATCACCGGCCACAAGCACAGCCTGCAGTAATCATATCTCAACGACCTGTTCTCTGATAGAACACCCATTGTTCGCTGCTTGTCATTCAAGCTAACTCACCTCTCTGCCAGCGTCCTTGACTATCTTTGCGGTCTTCTCAGCGTCCACCTGCTCATCCGGTCGGTAGCTGATAACCACATCAGCGCCCTCGCGAGAAAATGCGAGGCACACTGCGCGGCCAATACCGCTGTCTCCACCAGTGACAATCGCAACCTGTGTTGAAGGCAAGCGTTGAATGCTTACTACCGACCTTCAAACCATTGCATCTGCATGCATGCTGCAGAATATCAGCAAACCTTGTCCATCAGGCGGCCGTAACCCTTGTAGTCCTTCTCACCAAAGTCGGGCTCCATGTCCATCTCGGCCTCAATACCAGGCGCAGGCTGCAAATCATCAACAACTCAGCTTTGGCCATGCACTGAACAGCATGGACACATGAATGCATGCGTGCACACATGCATGGTGTCGAGCACCAACGACCCAATGAAGTCCAGCCGTACTAAGTGAAAGGTGGGAACCCACCTGCTCCTTCTTTGGGAGCTCGCCGGGCTTGGCGCCGGCGGGTGCCTCGCGTGGGTCAGCGGTGGCCATGGCGACGACGGCGGAGCGGGAGAGGAGGCGGGGAGAGAAGGGGGCGGAGAAGCCTGGCGCAGGCGGCAGGCGGCAAGAGAAGGGGGATGAGGCTGTTACTGGAATTCTGCTAGTAGAAGAGAGAGCTTTCCTTGCTACTCTTACAGACAGCCGCCTTGCTGCTGCGGAGCTTACACAGGCGCTACCACGCACAAGTACTAGCGGCTGACTCCCGGACACAGCAGCAGCAAGCATGATTGCTGCAGATGAAGGCTGCTGGACTCTTATTGCTCTAAGCTTACTAGGAGCTATCTACCCAGACACGAATGCCTGCCTGGTGGCTGGCTTGCCCTGAGTCAGGACCGCTGAGTCTGCATTGTGGATCTCCCGCCACTGCTGACATGGCGGTGGCGAGTGGCGATGATTGACCGGAATCTCCCCCCCTGTCGCGTCGCGTCTGTGCGCGGATGACTGTACGGATGACCGGTGCGTGGAGCTGGGTTGTCGCCTAGCGATGGCGATGTTGTTGGCCGGTTGTTGGCCGGCAAGTACCGGGCGCTGCTGCTGGTGATGTGGCCCATGGCCGTGGATGACATGACAGACTGCGATCTGCGACACCAGTCAGCAGCTGGTATGCACACCTGCTTGTCCATGGCCTGCATAGGATCTTGTGCATGCATGCGGCACACTGATTAGAAAGGTTCAATTTGTTGTTAATCCTTGTCATGCTTACGCAATTTGTATACGCAATAGTTGGCGTGATGTGCAGCGTATGTAATGCTCTTCCCACTTAGCAGTTACTCGCGTACACTTTAACACGCATTGCTACAAGGGACGATAGCAATGTGCATAGCACGTATGCATGATAGGGTTCACCCCCACCCACCCCCACCCACCCCCCACCCCGCAAAGCTCTCCAATCTATAAGACTACGTGTTATTTGTTTTATGTATGATGTACAAGAAGGCACCTGGGCATGCAGAGGGCATGAATCAACCGTTCAAAAAAGAAGTGATAATTTTTGCATGCATGAAACTACGTTCCTCATGATAGAGCATACCTGATTACACGCTGACAATCATACATCATTATAAAAACGCATCATAACAATCAAGTCACAGTAGCAAAAGTTTCAATTATGAGTGGGACCGACAGCATTGTGCTGCGCTTTTGTGTTGTGCCACAACGCAAGTGTAAAGAGACTAGAGGGGGTGTGCCCCCTCCTCCCTTTAATCCCCTACCCCAACACCACCACCAGCCACGACGCCACCGCCGCCGCCGCCAGGGGAATCTGCCGGAGCAGAAGATCCCCTGGCTATGGCGGCCGCTGCGTTAGCAGCGCCGCCATACGGCTGATATCGACATGAGACTCATGTCTCATGTCGATATCAGTGTTACAATTAAGTAACACTATATTAGGGCCTTAACACTAGGTTAACGGCCCTAATATGGCTTAATAGACTGTATAATCCCGTTGGGACCCTTATTTAATCCTAAATAAGGGCGGGGAACCTCTATGGAGGTAGCACACCGTTACATTCCCCCCCACTTAGGTTTCAATGTCCTCATTGAAGGGTTAGCAAAGCCCCACCACGAGTAAAGAAACGAAAGTAGTGAGAGAACCATGGCCGAAACGGTAAAGATGTCTGCCAGCACCCTTTTACCGTTCGCGTGTGGACACCGTACTCCAGTACCCCCGAAGAATCTTTTGGCAGTTGGTAAGATTCCTTTCGGGCTCCCATGTATTGTGTTCAACACCATACCCTTTCCATTTCACCAAGTAAGACGGCGCGCGTCCGCGCCGAGGCTTACGATGACTTAGGACTGCTTCCACCTCATACTCGAAAGTATCGTCGCCATCCACTGCAACGGGGGGTGGAGGAGGTTGAACCCGACCGACGATATGGTTTCATTACACTCACGTGAAACACATTGTGAATGCGTATTGACTTTGGCAATTCCAAACGATACGCGTGAGTGCCGACCCGATCAATTACCTTGAAAGGGCCTATCCAGCGAGGGAAAAACTTGCGGGTACCCACTCCCTTAATGGATATGTTTTTGGTACTTAAAAGCACCGAACAGCCCACATCGTAGCTGGCCTCTCTACGATGCGCATCAGCATGGGCTTTTTGTCTGTCTTGCGCTGCGCGCAGACAGTCCTTTGCCAGCGCTAGCCTATCCTGCATGGCCGAAGCCATCTCGCGTGCTGCAGGTACGCGAGTTATGTCGGTAGCGGGCAACTTGATGTTCGCAGGACTTAGTGGATGCACTCCGTAGTTCAAGAAAAACGGAGTTTCCTGCACACTCTCTTGCCAAGCATTGTTAATCGCAAACTCAGCCATTGGGAGATAGATATCCCAGTCAGACTGGTTTGGACTCACATAATGCCGAATGGTTTCCTCAATCACTTGATTGGCGCGCTCTGTCTGACCATCCGTTTGTGGATGATAAGCTGTGCTCATGTTCTGCTGAATATGTAAGAAGCTGCATAGCGACTTCCAGAACTGAGACACAAATCGCGGATCGCGATCAGACACAAAGTTGCGAGGCAAACCATGCAACTTAAACACAGAGGCGACAAAAACCATCGCTAACTCACGGGAGCCTATTTCCGTGCGGCAAGGGACGATGTGAACCATTTTTGTTAAACGGTCCACAAAAACTGCAACCGCTGTGTGCCCAAATGCTGTCTCAGGGAGCTCAACAATCAGGTCCATACTCACACTTTCCCACTTGCCATCAGGAACAGGCAAAGGTCGCAGCAACCCAGCGGGTTTCTGACGTAACGGTTTGTCACGCTGACATTTGTCACACGTGTCAACATATTGCTTTACGTCAACAGGCAACGATGGCCACCAGTACAACTGTTGCGCTGCCTTAGTAGTCTTGCGACCCCCAAAGTGCCCAGCGTACGGTGGATCGTGTACTTCAGCTATGCATTTCATGCGCAACCCAGCATGGTTAGGTATCACCAAGCAGGCGCCCATATAATACAAGTTGTCTCGTTTGTTAAGCTGTTGCACATTCCCTTGCATCGAGAACCATGGGTCCAAAATATACCCCTGTAAAACAGCTTGTACAAACTCATCATTAGGAGGCAATGTACCTTGCGTCGCAAGCAAGTGCGCACGCATAACTGCCAACAATGACGGACAGCGACTCAAAGGATCTGCCACATTGGTTTTGCCCGGCCGGTATACCCATTCAAAAGTAAACCGCGACAGAAACTCATTCCAGCGAGCTTGCCTACGCGACAAGTTTAGCTGTGTTGAGAAGTACACCAATGGGTTGTGATCAGTCACTACTGTGAACTGAACTCCTTCCAAGTAGCATCGCCAAGTTTCAAGAGCATGCACTATACCCAGCAACTCTTGCTCAGTAGTAGTGTAATTCACCTCTGCTGGGATGAATTTTCTACTCTCATAAGCACATGGCCTGCTATCCTGTAGCAATACTGCACCACACCCTAGGGTGGAGGCATCGCTCACCACAGTGAAGCGCTTATCCCAATTTGGCAGTGCCAACACTGGTGCTGAGGTTAAAGCCAGCTTCACTTGTTGCATAGCAGCTTCCTGTGCTGCTGTCCAAGAGAATGGGGCATCTTTTCGCAATAGTTTTGTTAAGGGCATCACAGCCGTAGAGTACCCCATCATAAACTTGCGAAAATAGTTTGCCAACCCCAAGAATGATCGCAACTGATGGATATTCTTTGGTTGAGGCCAATCCTTTACCACTTGCACTTTGCGAGGGTCAGGTTTGACACCCGCACCACTCACAATATGCCCCAAGAATGGCAACTCTGTCTTGCCAAAGTCACACTTTGGCAAGTTGGCAAACAAGCGATGTGTTCGCAGTAAAGCAAACACCGCTTCCAGATGCTTTCTGTGCTCCTCTTTTGTTTTACTGAAGACAATGATGTCATCCAAGTAAACCATAACATGCTTGCCAAGCATGTTATCAAAGATCTTATTCATTTCCTTCTGAAACACCGCAGGTGCATTTGTCAATCCAAAAGGTAACACTTTGTATTGATAATGACCTGAAGGTGTTCTGAATGCTGTCTTGTAAACATCAGAAGGGTGAATACGGATTTGATGGTAACCGCTTGTCAAGTCTAGCGTACTGAAGTACGCATTACCCGACAGTTTATCAAACACATCATCAATCCGTGGTAACGGGTATCGATTCTTTACCGTAATCTTGTTTAGAGCACGATAATCTACACACATGCGCAATTTCCCATTCTTTTTCATCACAAACAAGATGGGTGCGCCAAAGGGTGAAGAACTCGGTTCAATCAATCCCTTTTCCAATAACTCTTTGATTTGAGTTTCCATTTCCCCCCTCTCATTGGGGCTCAGCCTATATATTGGCCGAAATGGAGGCTCACTATCAGGAATCAGTGGTATGGTGTGTCCGACACCTCGATCAGGGGGTAAGCCTGGCAACTCATCTGAGAATATGTCCTGATACTTTTCAATGATGTCTGCAACACCTGCCGTACTGCCTGGCACAAAGTCATCAGATGACGTTAAGTGCACAAGGAAAGCCGGTGTGTTTTTACGCAACGCACGCTTCACCTGAAGTGCACTGAGAAGCGCAGGGTCTGTTTGCTTGTGTTCCAAGCTATGCGACCCTTTTACAGACAACGTTACACGCTTACGACCCTTTTTCACTGTGCACAACCGTGCACCAGTATCCAATGTCATTTTAACATTGTCCTGCCATTCCTGTCCTAGTACCACATCAACACCCATTATGTTGATGGACACCACTATGAAGGTGAGATTGGCATGATAATTACCAATCTTTACCTTCATTTTGATTTCTCCTTTCACTGGTAACGTACCCCCAGCACCGGCAGCTGAAAATGCTGAGGGTTTACACGCTACTTTATTGCGCACAACCCATTGTTCCTCAATAAAATTGTGCGTTGCACCAGTGTCAATCAAGAACGAACTGGTTATTCCCTGCATTGTGCCACTAAATGTCCACAACAGAGGCACAACCCGTCCTTGAAATGTAGCCAAGAGTCCGTGACTAATGCGAGGGTTGAGTAAAATTGCTGACAATCGCACTGTCCCTGTTTCACGCTTGCTAAATTGCTTTAACACAGTTCCCCCTCGAGTATGTTTCAACCATGGGCCATGATACTTAGGCACCATTACTACCACACTCAAAGTTCTGTGTTTACTTTGCAACTCAGTCAAAGTGTGCAACACATTGGTAAGCATGTTAAATTCCACATGTACCAACACACAAGCATTCTCTTCCACTTTTGCAACGTCAAAAAGTGGCAACTTGCTATGTGTTTGCCATGCGTGTGTCATTACATGCACTTGGGACAGCTCATCAAACCAGTTTGCTAATAACACAAGCAACTGGCCATCAACCACTTTTACATCAGTCACGACGTAATCCTATTCAACCTTCTTGGCCTTGCCCTTCCCCTTGGTTGGGCAGTTCTTTGCAATGTGGCCAGGCTGATGACAGACGTAACAGGTGCGAGCCGCAGCAGGCGTAGCACCACCAGCAGGTGTGGCACTAGTAGAAGGACCATATGTCTTCGCCTTCTTTGCCAAGTGTGCACTCGGATGAGGGAAACGCTTCCCTCCCACCCCTGGCGGTTTGGCCGAAACTGCCACATGTGACTTGTCCTGCACCGCCGTGTCATCGTTGTATAGGTACACGCTCAGCTTCTGCAACTTGGCCAAGTCCTCGGGAACCCAAGGCAGTCCCGTTGCCGTGTTGTACTGCAGTTGATCACGCACACGCGCATCCAAGCCGCGCTTGTACAACTCAAACTGCTCGGCCTTGTCAATAGGCATGAGGCCGCTGTTGGCACGACCCACCAATGCCTGGAATTCTTGCAGATAGGCTGAAGCCGCCCGACCATTCTGTCGCAACTTGCTGAGCTTGTTACGAGCCTGAGTAGCCGGGTCCATGCCACCATAGCGTTCCGTCAGGAACTGAAACAGTGCCTCCACTGTTTTGGTAGCACCGTCCTGTGTCTGCCTCGCCCACTCGGCGAGAGCGTCAGAAGGCATGAGCAACTCAGCAACAGCAATGTGTTCACCAACGGGGCGTCTCAATGCTGTTAAATAGTGCTCAACAGTTACCACCCAGTCGTGGATACTGACGCTGCCGTTGGGCTTGAACTTCTCAGGCTTATTCAGCGCTGTGACCGGCAGACCCGCTGATGCTCCAGCTGCTGAAGTAGCACCCGCCACCTGTTGGCGCAGCGCCACCAACTCAGCCTGCATAGCATCGAGGCGTGCCGTCAACTGCACTCGGCCAGTCAACTTGTCTTCCAAGTTAGGTCCCAAGTACCAGAACACGTCCTTGCAACGCTGTGAGGTTTCCACTCCCAAGTTGGCCAAAGCCTCAAACGCCATTCGCTTGCCTTGGTAAGGGGGAGGCTTATCGTAAACAGCCATCAGAGCAGCCACCTTCGGATCACCGCGCACGAGTGGCGGAACATATGTCGTCAGCTCGTGCTCGAGCATGCGGATCACCATCTCCTTGCTTGCGCGAGGAAGTGTGACAAAGTCCGTCTCATAGCCATCACAAACCTTCTGAGCCCATGCATCCCATGTTTCCTTGCCAAGCTGTGGGTTGGCATCAAGCAGAGCCTTGCGCTCCTGGGCATACTTCTCAATTGCCCCGCCAATGACACTCTGAGAGTCAACTGCAGGTGGTGCCATTTCAGCGTTTACTGCAACTGGTACACTCTGAGCAGACTGGTCGGGAGAAGCATCGCTCTCTTGCTTGTCTCCCTCCTTCTCACTGACGGTCAGCTGATAGCTCTCACTCGTGTCAGAGTAATTCACTTCCTCTTCACTTGATGGCTCATATGATGTGGACTTCTCCACATCGTCCCCTCCTTGGTCAGACATCTGCCCAAGAATATAAGCCGTCAATAGTTGAAGTTTGCAAGTGCACAAACACACAAGTTGTGCACTGCAAAAGTGTCAAAATCACTTGATTTTGTCTCGTCAAGTTTCAAGTGTGTTACGTGGAGTATACAGCTCAAACAAGAGCTCCCCACACAACTCTCAACTAGACACTTGCTTAGAAACAAACCGCACGCGAATTCACGCGGCGGTTCACAAGTTACAGCTTGTCAAAGTTTGCACTTTGTACAACTCAACTCAACCCACAATTGTAATTGACACACAGGGTGCCAAATCTCGTTGAATCAACCCTACAGGGTGATATCAGCGAGTTGTGAGTTGTGAGTCTGACTCTGGCCGCACAGAATGACTCTGGCGGCCTCACCGCACTGACTGGCGGTAACGACAGCCGATGTTGCCACCGGACTGTCTCACAAGGGGGGTCAAACCCTTTACACCACCACGAATCCACGTGGTGGCCAGCACAAGCACACACAAGTGGTTATATATATATAAATCACTATGTGATGTGCTGGGCATGCAATACTGAGGGGGAAGGCTGCCTGAGTGGCCGCCTCCCCTACACGCAAGCTAACAAGCTCGGCTAGGCTAGGGCAGGGCAAGCTAGGCTATGCAAGGCAAGGCAAGGCAGGGCTAGGTAACTAGCCTACACCAGCAACAGCGTTTTAATAATAACAACAACAACAACAACTACCACCTAATAACTACCACTAGTTGCCGCCGCTGCAGTCGCCTGCCGCCTGCTGCCGCAGTCGCCTGCCGCCTGCCGCCGCAGTCGCCTGCCGCCTGCCGCCGCCCCTTCCACAGGCTCTTCACGCCCGTGCTCCGATACCAATGTAAAGAGACTAGAGGGGGTGTGCCCCCTCCTCCCTTTAATCCCCTACCCCAACACCACCACCAGCCACGACGCCACCGCCGCCGCCGCCAGGGGAATCTGCCGGAGCAGAAGATCCCCTGGCTATGGCGGCCGCTGCGTTAGCAGCGCCGCCATACGGCTGATATCGACATGAGACTCATGTCTCATGTCGATATCAGTGTTACAATTAAGTAACACTACATTAGGGCCTTAACGCTAGGTTAACGGCCCTAATATGGCTTAATAGACTGTATAATCCCGTTGGGACCCTTATTTAATCCTAAATAAGGGCGGGGAACCTCTATGGAGGTAGCACACCGTTACAGCAAGCCTTATGCTCAGCAACATCATGCAAACACATGCCCCATAACAACTTATATGTGACACATGCCCCACATTCTATATGATTAGTAAAAAGCTTTGTAGCAATGTGCTGCACCAAGCATGCCATTAATGCATAATTCGTGATCATAAAATGCCATTATGCGTGATCGACATATGACTCACATGCATTATGACCACTGCATAAACAAGTTTCATTAATTAAATAAAGCAACTTAGATTAATTTGGGTGGGCAACTCATACCATTTCATATTTAAGGCAAGTTTAGAACTTCAATGTGCATAATTTTCTCATATGTATCGAGCATTATGCTTCGTTACTTGTACGTTTATACTTGCGATGTTCAACCCCTTGTCATGTAGTGCTGCTTCTCCTTCACGCCCCTCCCACTAACTCGCATACCCGATCAATAGACTCAAAGCAACCAGGCAAAAGCAAGTAATGCAATATGGACATGTGAGCAGGAGTTGAGAGTGCAGCATTAACATGCAGTCAACATGTGAGGGGTTCGCTAACAGGTCAAACATCAAGTTTGCCAGTTTGTGAGAGCCAACAACAAAAAAATACAAGCAGGTCACCGCCAGGACGATGCGGGATCTTCGTTACAGCTTTAGCAGATGTTGCTGCTTTAATGCACGATGATGTTGTGTAGTGGTTAAGAGCTTGAGTTGGCATGGATTCAGAAGCACTTGTGTGATGTAGTGATAGCCCACAAATTCGTGCGCTTCTGTGTAACACTTCATATAATAGGTAGTATGAACGTCGAAATAGGGGTTGAGGGGTTCGGGGCAGCAAACAAGCAGGTAACCAGCATATGGTATCATAGGACATGCATAGTGGACACACGAAGTAGACAAGTAGGCTAGCAAAGCAAAGCATTATGCAGCATGTTAGCCAACAAGTCAGCCATCACAACAATGGCATGCTAGTCCCGGAATGATGCATACACATGGTGCACATTAGATGGTTGGTGGGAGGCATCATCACTGATATTGTTTATTTTACGTCGACGTCAAGGTCAACCTCTGATTGGTGCCTGTGAGCGGGCTTTGCAAGCAAGCGTGGTTTGCCATGATGACACGGTGCGTCATGGGCGTGCAGGAAGGTGGTGTCAACAGCGGCGAAGTGTGCGCGTATGAATAAGCCGTTATATGTATAGGAGCAATGTACAAAATCAGTTACAGTAGTTGTGAGAGTACCTACTCGCCAACATACTTGGGATTGACATAGAGTATCCTGGCATCAAGTGCTTTCCGCAGCCTCTTCTTCAACGACTTGATTGTCTTCTTGTTCCCCTTACTTAGTGCTTGCGTAAGCTCGCTCTCCAGCTGATGCGCGTTCTCGGGGTCTGTCAGCACTAATAGCGTCTCTTGCTGCCTTATCAAATGCTCGATGACGCTTCTCACAACTCGCAACTGCCAAAGGGCGTGGTGTGTGAGCTTGCAGCAGTTTGTGATGCTCAATTAATTTGCACAAGTGTGAGTGCACAATGTCATGGATAAATCAAAAAGAACAGCAAGGCACGCACCTCCTCCTTGAGTTGTTGAACAGTATCAAAGGTCACGCGTCGCTGTTCCTCCTCCATCCACCACACAACAAGCGTGCCGCACGCCATGCCCTTAAACTCCTCGTCTCCGTCCATACCATCTTCACCCGCATCCGCAACCTCACGCAGCTTGTAAACCAGCGCAGTGGTGACCTGTGCAGTGGTATTGTCAGGGCATATTGCATGCTGTTTGACACGGCACATGACCCACATTGCACACAGCATCGCGCGTACCTTTTCAAACTTGGAGAATTCTATGTGCAAAGCATTTTCCTTGTTGGCTGGTTGCTCCTGCTGTTCTGCACTCCGCCTGCCAGCTGAACCTAGGCTCGACTTGCGGCCAGGACCTGAACCTGGGCTTGGAATGTGATTCGAACCGGGACTTGGTCTTTGCCCTGGGCTTCGCCTGGGACCGTCCGTGCCATCACCTGTGCAGTTTGTTCAAGGTCTTAGTGTTGCATAAGTGTCGAGACAGTGTTGAGACTGTTGCGGGCAAGCTGAATGTGCATACCTCCGCTGCCATTGTTGTCACCATCATCATCATCGTTATCATCATTGTTGTTGTTTGCAGCATGCATGTCCTCATCCTCATCATCAGAAAGCCCGCCAACGAGGTCGTCTGCATCCTCAAGCCTGACCTGCATGGTAATGGCACGGTTACAACATAAAGAAGAACACGATTGCCTGCTGCACACAGGCAACACTCCTGCTTACTTCTTCACGATCAACGCTGATGATGGATGTGGACAACAGCCTCTTCGCCTCCGCAACGTGCATCTTGCTGATGGTGGTGTGGCCCATGACCCTCGCCAACGCCTCCGACAACCTCACCATGGCCTCCAGCTGGCGGACAGTAATCCTGTAAGCCGAGTACGAGCCCGGTGTCATGTCGCGCTTCCGCAGATCTCGATAAGCCTTCGCAAGGGCGTCTTGTGCCTCAGCCGACATTACTGGCTTTATCTGGCAGTATCGCATATCAGTTATACACTGGAACACTAGAAGCATATTTCCGATGGTGTACCATGGCTGCTTACCGTCCGTGCCCACCGGATGTATCTCTGCAGCTGCTCAATCGTGTAAGGCGGGTGCAGAGCGCTCTCTTGACTCTGATGAAGCTTGACGATGTGCTTAGCAATAGCTTCATCTCGCGCGTCATCCGCCTCATCCAACTGCGCAATCGTGCACGTTGTAAGTCCACATGATATAGCCCAAGGACAGCGCAGCAGAAGGCAGCATTCCTCACCATGATATGCACAAGATCAAATCTTGATAAGATGGCAGGAGGCAGCTCCACGTTGTACTTCAGAGGCTTGCCACGGTCATACCGTCCTCCTGCTGGGTTGCATGCCGCCAGAATTGCTGTGCGCGCGTTCAATGTTGCCTGCAGCATTGCACATGATAAGTACACAAGCTGAACAGTGACTTCAGTAAGCACGTCATTGACCGTCGTATACTGACACATGCACATGCTCCACGTTGAAGCTTGCGTGCTTCGCACTACACAGTCGTATTGCACTTGCACTGCTGTTGGAGTACCTGAATGCCTGCTTTGGCAATGGAGATGGTCTGCTGCTCCATGGCCTCATGAATGGCAGCCTGATCGCGAGGATCCATCTTGTCAAACTCATCAATGCAGCAGATGCCATTGTCGGAGAGCATCAGCGCCCCAGCTTCAATCACAAACTCCCCAGTCTCTGGCTCTGAGACATGATAACACAGCGATTGATGAGTGCATCAGTGGTGAGTTGCGAAACACCCAACAACACGTCCCACCTTTGACCACAGTGGCAGTCAAGCCAGCTGCTGATGATGCTTTGCCGGATGTGTATACCGCTCGAGGTAGGAAAGCAGCAACATATCTGTAACAGGGTGTATTGAGAAAGACCATCGCAAGAGGTGGCTTCCAGCACTTATCAACCAACAGCAAACTCACTTGAGGAATTGACTCTTTGCGCAGGCAGGGTCTCCAACAATGCACACGTTGATGTCCCCCCTCAGGGAGATGCCCTCATGTGTGGTCTGCAAACGGATGGTTACATTCGCAACATCTTAGCGTCAAACAGTTGCATACAACAGGCTACACCCACCTTGTGGACACCCCCTAAGAGCATGAGCAGCACGGCGCGCTTGATCTCTTCGCTACCATGAACCGCGGGAGCAATGGAGTGCACAAGGCGGTTGTAGAGCCCGCTTGGACCGCCGCCACCGCCGTTCAGCATGGCGCCAATCTCCTCCTCCTCCTCTTTCGACATCTCCCCCTCCTGCTCGTCGCGTATATTGGCTGCGCCCCACATCGTGGAAGCTCTCTGCGCTGATGAAGAGAGGAAGCACAGCTTGTAGCTCAGGTCGCGGGCCCCAAGCGCTTTCAGACCCCTCACGCCACCAGGCAAATCCGCAGAGCCCTGTTGTACATATCACTAATCAACACAAGCAGCACTGTACCCTGACTCACCAACACGATCAGCCAGCCAGCCAGCCACTCACGCGCTAACTGTATTGCTCACTCACCTACTCACTACTCAACTTCTACCCTCCTACAATGATTCACATACTTACGACCTAGTCATTTGCCCACCCGCACAATGCACAATTGCTCGCTTGCTTTCTCACTCAGTGTAGGAGTTAACGGGTGACGGCAGGCATTGACTATACTCACTTGGGCTTGTTTGTCGCGGCCGGGTTCTATGGACTGACGGTCGCCAGCGGCAGCAAGGGCGGCCACATCAGGCAGGGCGATGAGCATGCCCGTGAAGACACACCGATCACCTGTGCATGGTGCTCAGTTGTTGACTACCAACACTCGCTGCATACTGGACTTACACAAGTGCAAGAATCACCTGGCCTGGCTTGCTCCACGGCCTCATGTCGCAGTATCACATCCATAGTGCGAGGCAGGGACCCAGCAGGCACCTGATCGCGGGAGGTGCATAGCACGCTTTACATGTGCTCATGCCCTCAATGTAAAAGAGGGCTCTTCACAGTCAAGCAACACAAGTGCACCTCTTCGGGAGCTTCTTGTACGCGGAGGCGCTGCCAGTCCAGAAACACGCACTCTTCTCGTATGAGCTGCCACCGCTGGCGGTTGGAGCAGTTGGGGCACGCTGGCGGCTGTGTGAAAACAAACTGCTGCTCCACCCCATTGACCTAAAGGAGATTGTAACATTTCCAGAACTTGGTTGTTTGCAAGCATATTATGGGAATTACCGACCGTGCATTCGACAGGTACCTGGTGCAGGCAGTCCATGCACTTGAAAGCAGCGGCGATCAGCTCTGGGCGGACCTCGCCCGCGCGCACCACTGTAGCCTTAAAGGCTGAGAGGGCGCCCAGAGCCTCCGATCGCAGGCCTCTCAAGGGGAGAGTCTGTCAACAAACAACCCTTCCTGAGATAAAAATCATACTGAGTGGACACCCATCCAACAGCCCGACTTTCACCTGGGCGAGGTTGTAGAACGCAATGTAGTACTCTTTGTCGGTGCTCTCGGCAATGCCAGGGGTCGGCGTCAAGCGGACAAATTCCTCCACAGCCTTGCGCAAGTATGGTTCATACCTGCCAGCAGCACGCAAGTCTGAAACAACTTGTGCTTGGATGTTCTCGCAGATTTTGTTTTGCCTTTTAAGCAAACTGGCTGAGTGTGCTAGCATGCTGGCTTCACCTGTAGTACTCTTTGGCAATAAGTTCCAGAGCGAGCGTCGTGTCAAATTCTCTCACGTGCCCAAAGTCCACCAGCAATGTTGTATGGTTGCTAGTCAGCATCTCTCTCAACTGAAGCAGTCACGAGTTTGAAACACACACAGCAAGCAACCGCACTCCAGCTTACAGATTACACAATGGTCAATAGCAGCATGGGACTATCCTTGTTACTGCTAACCATACCTTCTCACTGTAAATGCCCTCGTCAGACGTTCCCACTTCCTCACCACCCGTCCCTGCAATGCAATTCATTAGGTTGGCCATGCTACAAGCATGGGTCTGGACCATGAGGCCAGGCCAGCTTCTGCAGCGACTGGCCTTACGTCAAGGCTTACACCCACCATGATAGGTCTGAAGAAATGTGAGAAAGCGCTCTTGCACATCCACGCCGTCTTGGTCCCGCTCTAGCTCTGGGCCCGGAGGAGGCGCCGTCGCCGCCGCTGCCGCCGCCGCCATGGTAGCCTACACCAGACCCGACACTGCACGTTTTTGGCGGGAAAACACTGGCACCTCTAACAGCATTTATGCAACACACTGTGCTAACGCCAACGATTTGCGTTCAAGCCATAGACACGGGTTCATGTAAGCAAGGACCTGCGTCCATGCTTATAGCCGACACATCCGTCAGCTTGCTTAGTGGCGGGAAACCCGCCCGGGTTAAGAGCACTGATAACAGCTGCTGCAGCTCGTTGTCGGCATGGCCGACGGTGGCGACGGGGGGCTGGTGGACCTCTTCGAGGCGGTGGCGAGGTTGCGGTGGAGACACAGGGCTGTGGTTCAGGTAGACACGGAAAGCGAAGCTGCGGCGCAGGGGGATGACTGGAGCTACGCTGACCTGCACAGCTGGGTGCAGGCGCTCGTGGCGCCTGTCATTGCACACGTGGAGCAGTGGAGACAGCGGAGGAAAGACAAGAAGGTGGATCCGGATGATGTGGATGTGCCCATTGTCGGCGTCCACCTGCCGCCGTCGCCCGTCTACCTCGCTGCGGTCCTCGCTGTCCTTGCCGCCGGCGCCGCCTTCATGCCCTTAGACATGCTGCTGTAAGGATTGCACTCATACTGCATTTGTACAATTGTGTTACGCCAATAGCACAGCAAAAAGCAGGACAGTTTGACAGCATTTTCTCAATCTAGCCTTTGCATGTGTGTTGAAGCATGTGTGGAGACCGGCAGCCGGTTAGCTTCTGCAGTGCATGCTGCAAGCTACGCCATCATGTCACTTCATGCATGCTGCTGTTTAGCTCTTGCACGCAAGTGGGCAGAGTCTCACTGCTGTTCTGTTGTCGTGCTTATAGGCCGGCGGGTCGCCTAAGGACAATCGTCACGCATGCACAGCCATGTTTACTTCTCTCTAAGACGACGCTATCCATGCATTGGTTGGCCGGGGAAGCAATCCCAGTGTTGCTAGTGGAGTCAGTGGTTGTAGACAGTATACCAGCGAATCCTCCCACCCGGCGCTTGGTTCAAGCTGACAGTGTTGCAGCTGAGCGGAAGTTCTGCTATGTGCTATACACTTCGGGATCCACAGGCATCCCGAAAGGCGTGTGTGGCACGGAGATTGGCCTTGTCGAGCGCTGCCTCTGGATGCATAAGACGTTTCCTTATCAGAGTGGCGATGTCTGCTGTTTCAAGACGGCCATTGGCTTTGTTGACCACTTGGCGGAGGTGAGACCCAAGTCTTGGTGGTGTTGGTTAACCCACGCAACTGACCTAATCAACAATTGTTGTGCAGGCATTTGCACCTCTTCTGGCTGGAGTGCCTGTCGTTGCCATCTCAGCTCCATTGACCGGTCCACATACCGCGGACTTGTTGCATGTTTTCAAGGCACGTATGTTTCTGGCTGTCCACAGCCAAGCTGCTTGCTCACTACTGTCATACCTGCAAATCAAAGCTAACAGCTGGCAGCAGTTTTGACTGGGCAACTGCATCAACCGCAATTACGTGTGCAGGAATGGCAAGTCACGCATCTGACGACAGTACCGTCGCTATTGAGAGTGTTGCTCCCGTACCTGACAGCCGCGCCCAAGCTGAGATTCATCGCCAGCAGTGGCGAGCCTCTCACGTGGGGCCTAGCACAAGCAGTACAGGATGTTTTACCAGGCGCAACGCTTGTCAACATATATGGCTCAACTGAGGTATATGGCCTTGTGTGAGAAGTCAGCGCCCATCACAATCAACGCTCTTTCTTCACTTCATATCCCCCATGCAGCATGCTGGTCGCTTATTTGTGTGTCTTGTTGCAGGTTGCTGGGGACTGCAGCTACTTTGAAGTTTGCCCGTCCAACCAAGGGGGAAGTGATAACGAGTACGTTCCAATTGGTCGACCCCTTGCAAACTTCCGTTTGCATGTGCTGGATGAGCGTCAACAACCCCCACACACAGGCACGGTCAGACACAGGCTTAGACAAGTGACAGGAGCCAGGAGCTGAAGCCTCGGACAACGATTGATTGCAACCGCTGTTGTGCAGGCAGGTACTCTTTATGTCGAGGGCCCTGGCGTTGGTGCAGGATACTTGCGACTGCCTGAAGAGACCCCTGCCAAGTTCGTTGTGGCTGATAAGTGCCATCATCACCAACGTCTATATGCAACTGGCGACATTGTTCGCTGGACAGACGCGGGCCTGTGCTTCATTGGCCGTGAAGACTTGCAGGTGCTTGTGCTTGATTCTGCACTCCTTCTTGTAGGTGCATCATGTAGGTGTTTGCTGCACCGCAGCATGGGAGTTGTGCCTTGTTGGTAGTACCCCTTGACTGCACTCAAGGTTGCGCAGGTCAAAGTGAGAGGCGTGAGAGTGGACCTATCTGAGATTGAGATCATATTAGGTCGCCACCCTGGTGTGGCAGAAGTGGCAGTGCGACATTGGACGAATGGAATTGATGCTCGCATAGCAGCTTACGTTGTCCCCAGAGGCAATGATGCAGCTGTCAATGTGAGACTGCCAAGAGCACTTGTCAAGTCTGCTGAGGACAACCTGCCTGCAGCCGCTGTACCTGCTGCCGTTGTATTGCTGTCTGAGTTGCCGCGCACGCCAGCAGGAAAGCTTGATCGCATCGCGCTGCCTGAGGTGCGTTGGGCAGAACATATAGCATTTGCTGACAGTTTCAATGGAGCGGCGGCCAGCGCAAATGAAGCAGTCAATAAAGTGATTCAAGTCTTTTCGCGTGTTCTGGCATGCAACATGCACCCAGATAGCGACTTTTTTGCAGCGGGCGGCAGCTCTATCACGGCTGCGCTTGCAGCGCATGAATTGCACATCGACCTTCACGCCCTTTATGAACGGCCAACAGCACGCTTGCTTGCTGCCGCGAGAGAGAACAGATACCGACCAACAAGAGTCCCACAAGCAATCGAGTTGAAGCAGCCGCAAGCCAAACGACAGAAAACTGCCAAGCATCCGCGCTTGCCTGCACCGCTTACGAATGCTGAAGCCACGCAAGTTGACACAAGGGGCATGCAGTGGCAGTATGCCTTCACACGCAGCAATGGCGTACGCATGTTGAAGCCTGAAGCTTCACTTGCACCAATGGACCCCATTGGGACTGAAACACCTCACTGCTTTGAGCCACAGTGGGCTATTGACCTACAGCAGTGTGTGGATGCTTCACCGCTGATATTGGCAACAGGAAATGAGAGTTGGCGTGTTTTTATCGGATCTCATGCCCACAAATTTGCCTGCATTGATGGGGCTACAGGGAGAGAAGTCTGGGTGACCGATATTGGGGGGAGAGTTGAGTCTTCAGCAACTGTTACAGCTGATGGCCTGCAGGTTGGTCAGAACTGAGGACTCCCTTTTTGCATGCATCCTTTACTACGCATTGCATTGGTGCACATGTGCTGCTACTCATAGTTGAGTTCTGCATCAGGTTGTCTTTGGATGCTACGACTTCAGGGTGTACTTCTTATCCGTTGATACTGGAGCTATCTTAGGCCGTTTTATCACCCAAGGGGAAGTCAAATGTTCACCAGCGATTTCGTGGAATGGCATTGCATGGTGAGTGATGTTGTTAGCCTCCATCTTACCTCACATGCTAAAGCGGGCAGTGTTTTATACATCTGTCCTCAACAGTCTCTCTTTGCACAGGTGTGGCTCACATGATCATTGTATCTACGCCATACATCCTGAGACCTATCAATGCATATGGCAGCACCGGTACGGAGGCAGCGTGTTGGCTTCCCCAGTGTTTGACGAGCGCCGTAGACAGGTTTACATCACTGCACAAGATGGATGCATCCAGGCGTTGGAGGAAAACATTGATGGCGTCCGCATTCTTTGGACGAGCCGAGCTGATGCGCCCATCTTCTCCACTCCTGCAATCGACAGCAAAACAGGCACGCTGTTCGTTGCCTGTGTCAATGCACAGGTTCTGGCGCTGTCCCAGGCGGGGGAAGTGTTGTGGAAGGTATCAGACTTTCCATTTGTTTGCATCGCACATACTCCTGTGCACCCTTGACAAGCCTGTTCATGCATTTTTATACAACTGCTTGTCTGCAGATGGAGGTGGGTGGCCCCGTCTTTGGCGGATTGACCAAGCATTTTGAAGTCCTCCTGGCTCCGTGTGCAGATGGCAAGCTATATGTGCTGTGCATGCGCACTGGTCGCCAGCTTTGGCGACATACCTTCACCGCATCGGTGGTGATGTCTCCTTGTGTTGTACACATTAGCGATGAGCAACATGCGACAACAGAGCTCGCACTGGTTGCCTCATCTGATGGGCTGTTGTCGCTGCTTGATGTCAGCAAATGTATGGGCACTTTATCTCAAAAGGAGAGCTTGCAGACCGTTATGGCGCAATGGAAGTTGCCAGGGCCGGTTTTCTCCTCACCGGTGTTGTTTCGCAACTTTGCGGTTGTCGGATGCAGAGACAACTACGTTCACTGCCTGAGACTGAACTGAGGCCATGTTGAGGCACCACACGGCCATTGTGGTCTTGTCAGCTGACAGATCGCGCATCAAGACTAAAGGTGCGTGAACTTGATGGACTGCGTTGTTGACGACATCATACCACCATAACATGTTGCTGTGTTGCTCACTGGTACATGCAGGCGCGACACATTAATGGTGTAAGACCAAGGCCCGCACATCATCACATTCTGAGGAAGAGTCCGCTTTTTCTGTCGGTGTCCTGCAACCAGCACTTGGGAGTGTCCCTGATCTGCCATGCGTACTCAGGCCTAAGGTCAAGGCTTGTGCATGGTACGCACAAAGAGTAGTTAGTACTACGGCGTTCATTGCTTGGGGTGAGAGGGCCTTAAACCCCATCACCAAGTTTCTGCC
This sequence comes from Chlorokybus atmophyticus, assembly GCA_009103225.1. NCBI lineage: Eukaryota > Viridiplantae > Streptophyta > Chlorokybophyceae > Chlorokybales > Chlorokybaceae > Chlorokybus > Chlorokybus atmophyticus. The sequence continues at coordinate 543,079 of RHPI01002069.1, forward strand.
TGCACAGGCTGTGTCGCTCTGAGCAGTATGCCACGTCAATGGCTGACGAGCCTTGGGTGATTGCTCAAGCAAGCAGTTTTTCGTTATGAACAGGTCAGTCATCATGGGCAGACGTCTGCAAGTCTCCAGCTGCATGTGCCAAGGGCTGTAAGCAGCTGCGCTTCTGACTGACCGCTGCAAATCAGCTGATGCCAGTGCACACCAGCTCCTTTTTTGCTTATGCGACTCCTTCACCTGCCATCATTTCAAGTGCCCAACCGTCTTCTTCCATCCTCATCAGCATTCACGTAATGACAACGTGGCAACAGCATACCTTGCATTGGATGCCCGTTGCTGGCCAGCGCTCCCAAACAGGATGAGCTTATGTGAGGAGGAGTCTCAGTGATGTAATTGAAGCCCATGGCTGTGCCATTCGGGCGTGCACACCATGGTTTCCTTTAGTGTTGTGCATAATGCGTCATCAAGGCAACCATCAGGCTTGCGTGGCTGTCTTAGTTATGCGCTGCTGCATTGCTGGAGTAGAAGTTTTCGTATTGGACGGTTACAAACTTGCGGGCAGCTGTATGGCAGCTTTGTTGGGGTACTAATTAGTAATGGAAATTGTGAGACCAGTTTGTTTGCGTAGTGTACCTAGCTTTTCAAGATCATGCTAGCAATATGGTGCTCGCAATGATGTAGTGCTACAGCAGGGTCAGTACTTGTGGCTCAGCAGCTGGGAAGCCAGCCTCCTGTGGACTTAATGCCCCATAGTTTTCCGTGCAGCAGTCAAGATTGCGATGGTGTGTGTTGCACTGTCGTGGGGGGTTGCAAGCCGCCGAGCCAATGATGCAAGTACTTATTGTTGTGCTCACTGATGAATGCACTACATGTGCATCAAGGTTACCATAGAGCAACTGAATGCTGGTCTGGACCCTCAATGTATTTCAGATTGTTGTGGTTTGGTGGTCGCGAGAGAGAGAGGATATGCCGTGTACATGTATGATGTTGTGGTGCGGTGTGGTGTGGTGTACACAAGGGATATGCTGCTGTGCCAGCATGCATGCTGTGTCCGCACATCCCATGTACATGTGGACTTACAGTAGTGGTTCCCTCTCTCTCGTTCTATGTTGCTTGTGGCTTGCACCTTCGTACCTCAGCTTTATGCAGGAAATTGAAAGGAAGCAAGAGTGCCTGCTCAAGTCTTGAACACCGGTCTCACTAACAGTGTGCTGCCAGTCAATGTGCTGAATGTGCGACCACTTCTCTTTGTGGGCTATATGCTGTACATGGCCTAGTACATGACGAGCTAAACTAGCTTATGAACAACCTAAGGCTGCACCATTCAACACCTCTTGCAAGTTACCCTGCTTGCCCTCCACCTCGTCTGAACGATTGCGAAATGCGAGCGCTGCCGTCCCTGAATGAGGCAGATACCGCTGCTGTGCTGGACAGCAGATGATACCTCAGCCATAAGAAGGCTGACAAGATTGTGCTCCTTATGCGTGCAGTGTTGGCTGCTGTTCCGATTGTAATGTAGTCCACAACACCGGAAAATGCGCGGCCAACATCTGAAGCAGACCGTTGCACCGTGGAGTCTGCCTTTGCAAAGGTCTGTGAGCGACCTGATGCCTCAGGCCGCTCATCGCGTGCCGCAGATGCGGGCTTATTCACTTCACTTGCTGTCCTGATGCCTTCCGGAGAAGAGACTTGCCGACCAACCGTGTTGGTTGCGGCTTCTCTACCTGTGGCAAAGGTAATAGGGTGAACATCACTTACTGCATCATCAACAGTGCATGAAACTGAACAATTGATCACTGACTTGGAGAGATAGCAGCTTCAGTTGCGCGCGTAGCTGCCTCCGCCTTTGTTGCGGAAGCCAGCCTTTCCGCTGCCTCGGCCTGCTTCACAGCAGCGCCATCAGCGGCAGCACCGGAGATGAGAGTGGTGGCGGCTTGGCTGACAGTCACAGCTTTTTTGGGTTGTAGCCTCCTCGTGTAGCCTGTGCGCACAGACTGAGATGTTGCGAGGACACGCGCATCCAACGCAAAGCTTTGTCTATACAGAGTGCTGTTGCACAGGTGGCTAGTTATTTAACACTTACCAAATGTGCGTATAATGGCGCTCTGATCATCGTAGTCAAAGTCACGCAGAATGGCAGGAAGCGCCTCCTCACTGATCTCATGTGCATCTGCAAACCCCCAACGCTTCTGCACATCCTGTTACAAGCAGGCTGTCATCCACACCGAAAAGTATGTCGCACAGAACCGCAACTTGCTGACCAACAAACTACTGTTCCTACATTTTTGATCGCTGCCGGCAGGCTGCGGTGGTCCAGCGCATTTTTCCACTGCAGCATCTCTTCCCGTGTCAGATAGCTGCCACAACCACCATGCATTACCTTGGTTTAGGCATGAAGTACAACTGCAAGTTGTGTACCTCCCGACACGTGCTGCTTGTTGACCATTCAAAACACTTAGGACATCACGCCAAACACGCAACAACACACAGACATGCTGGTCTTGCTTGCACCAACTGTCTGGTATCTACCTGTCTGGTCGGAAGTACATTGACTCCTGCTTGGTGCTCCCGTCAAGTTGGCTGGGTATAAGTCCAGCTTCAGCCAGCCCTGCACCCACACACTACATTGATGCAATCCCAGTACTGTAAGCACAGTCAAGTCCTACCCTTGTCAGTTGACCGCACCCTGTATGACTGGGAAATCCGGGTCACTGATATGAACGTCCCTGAAAGCAATCGGGCTGCTCGCGGCTGTGGCTGGACTTGCTGGGAGTATGCGCTTGGAGAGCTGTCCCCTGCATGAAAGGTGGGTTGACACTCACCCAGCATTTGAGACAATTCACAATGCATGCAACTGAACTCCACTAAGTGATGACGACATTCACATGTGCATCACTCACAACAACAACGTACTTATACAGCGTGTTGCTGGCTGAGAGCAACCATCGTGCATAATTGCGACGCGTGCACATGCTGGTAGCATCCACTCCGTTGTCCATCATCTGCGAGAAGGTGTGAGACATCACACCTGTCACTTCTGCCAGCACGCTCAACATCAAGCGTCCTCACCCCAATGGCCTTGAGCAGCGATACAGCGTTTTTGTGAATGGCGTCCTTGTCGGTTTCCGCAGCGAGTTGCTGCATGTGTTCCAGCTGCGTGGCCTCGCGATGCGCAACAAAGGGTAACGTTCTGGCAGCTGCAGACAGCGGCCCGGAAACCGCTCTTGGCACAACTATCCTGCCTTGCTCTGCGACGAAGCAACATCAAGTTTGCCATGCTGTTCATTGTCGATGTGAAGTCGCATAGCAAAGCATAAGCATGCAATGCTGCATTGGTCGACAAGAAGCAAACGCACAACTTCTCGTACGTGCTGATCTGGCCAGCACAAGTGTGAGCGCAACTCCAGCGGTCACAAAGATGGCAGCTGCAGCAGCTCGCAACACTGACCAAACAAGCTGTCAGTGCCCGCAACATTACAGCTGGCGATCAGACATTGTGACATGCATTGCACGTGCATTTACCAAGTTTGAATGGAGTTCCTGGTGTCGGCACTATGGCAAGCAACATGTTGCGTCAGTATGCTGGTTAACTACATCAGCCATGTAACAATCTGCACTCGCTAAAGTGTGAATTGGAAAAACACACCTGCGCGGCCGTCCCAATCAACTGAGTAGTCAGCTGTCTGAGTCCAGTCTGTACTAATCAGCGCTTGAGAAGGCTTCTCATCCTCATCAAAACCTAGTCCCAGGCCAAATGGCGCGCCGACAAGGGGAGAGGTTGCTTCAGGTGGTGTATCGTTGCCGTGTGCATCGCGATCACTGTTGCTGCCAGCCGACGACTGTTGCTCGACTTCAACAGGTGGATGACTTTGTCTGTCTGAGCCTGTGCTGTGAACCATTTGTAGTGGTTGCTGCCGTCGTCTGGCAAGGCTTGGCCGCGCATGCGGTTTGTGCCATGGTCTGTATATGCTTCGACAGGTGAACACCGCCGGTGATGGATGCAAGCTTCGTAGTGCCAGCAGCTGAGAACACACCATCGCTAGTATCGCTGCACCTGTTCACGACGAACCTGTTTGGTTCAAGCGCGTATCGAGTTGCTCAGCACAGTGTCGCAACGCTATGGCACGTTTGTGGGCATGCATGTTGGTCAGCAAAACAAGTCTGTGCAGCTTGCGATACAAGTCGGCCCCCGCACCCACCACTCACCACCCCTCCTCAATAACAACATTCCAAATGATTCAACAAGTTTCCCCCCCGCACACTTGCGAAACGATGTGTACTAGCTAACAGCTGCTTACTCCTGCGCAGATGTTTGAGCGCATGTAGCCGGCCAACCCATGCACCCGGTCAATCCATGCACAAGGCACTGCTGTAGCACTTGCTTTTGCACGTGTTTTGTCAGACGTTTTGCAGTGTAGCCAAACGGGTTTGATCAATGTGACTGGCGTATAGTTCTGGAGCAACGGTCAGAAAACAACACAGTTTGCAGCACAATGCATGCATGGTAGTGTTATTGAGCTCCTATAGTCAATGTAGGCAGCACAGGTGCCTATTACGGCAGGTAAAACAGGAGACGTCCCTGGCAAGCGTTCACGTCACTAATGGCGTGCCATTGGAGCGCTGCCCCAATGACCACGACATTGTTCGGCTGAAACCCTTTCTCAGCAGCGCCATGCAACAAACACTAACAAAGGCACGCTTAGCTGCTCACCGTCACGAGCCCTTCAGCTCAGCGCCAGCATCCAGCAGCGGACGGTGCCCTCCTAGTCTAGCCACACCCGTTGCACCGTAACTTTCCACTCCACTCCAACCCGACACCGCCACGACCGCCGCCGCCGCCGCCAAGGCCACCGCCAGCAACCCACTCGCAGCAGTGGTCGTCACTGCCAGCCAAATTGGAGGGCGCCACCGTGGCAGAGAGATCGATTGAATCTCTCCGCTGCCTGCCGCTTCATCGGAGAAGAGAGGAAAACCGCAACTCACCACAATTGAGTGAGGAAAAAGGCCTCAAACACGGGCTGCGGCTTTAGTGCCAGGCTTTCTGTCGGCAAGCAGCACGGCCATGTCGGCGTTGGGGTCGCCGTCGGCGCTGTCGTTATCAGCGTCATGGTCGTCAGGTTCGCTGTCGACGGTCGCGGCGTTGAGGGCGCCGAAGGCGTCCGCGGGGTTGAGGGAGCGTTCGGCATGGGTGAGAGGAGCGGTAGGAAGACGAGGAGCAAAGCTGCAGGCCGTCTGGAGCCTGCGAGCAGGACGCTCGACAGCTACCCGCCGGTTGCAGGTGATGAGGGGAGTGCGGGTCAATATGGGATATGCCTAGATGTACCTACATGTACGTAGCTGACTTGACTGAACACCCCCTGGTTTGCGCATGCGTGAAGCTGCGGGTATGCGGCAATCCGCGTGCGGTGCGGGGTCGCATTGATATGGCACGTTGCCGCAGTAGGAACAACGTATGTGCAAACAGCGGCCTTATAGATAGTGTGCTGGTGTTGGCTCTTAGCTAACAGCTAAACGCAAATCTCCTCAGAGACAATTGCGTTGCAGTTTGTTGCGTGACCATCACGCCCACATTGCTGACAAACGGACTGGCATGATAGGTTTGGGATTAGGCCTGGGCTGTGTCAATGCTGCAACACTGAAATGCCGGTGCGTTGCTGTCGCAGGTGCTGGCGGCTACCAAGAAGAGTTTCAAGTCGTTTGATGACATGATTGCGAACACTGACATGCCTGTGCTGGTGGACTTTTACGCCACTTGGTGAGTGAGCCTTACCAATGTCTACATACAAGCACTACATGAGTTGAAGGTTGTAAGGTCAACACTGCACAGTTGTACAGGTGCGGCCCATGTCAGATGATTGTGCCTATTCTGTCTGAAGTGAGTGCCAAGCTCAAGGGTCGTGTTCAAGTGGTACGTCAAGTTGCCTCAGGCTGTTGTATATGCGTGTGACTTGTTTCTCTCAAGGTACCTGTCAGCAAAATGTGTTCCAGGTGAAGATAGATACTGAGAAGTACGACGCTTTGGCAACCAAGTACCGCGTTGCAGCTTTGCCCACACTAGTGCTGTTCGTCCGAGGCAAACCCATTGATCGAATAGTAAGTTGCCGCTTTACTCAATCAAGGCCTACACATCTGATGCTGTATGGCAGCACCTTGCCCGTGCCAATGGAACAAGTGTTCAAAGTTGGCGTCAGTTGCTAGTGCTCCACTTGTTGGGCCGTACATTCAGTAGTGCCTGCAGCTCAAGCTCCCAGCTGACTGCTCTGTGCACTGCAGGAAGGCGTCCTACCGGCTGATGCATTGATTGAGCGCATAGAGTCTGTGCTCTCGCAGGGAGCAACCGCATAAACGCGCTACTTCTAGCACTCTGGAGCCTTCTCTCACAGCTATTGGCAGGACATGGCAGCAAGAGCAGTGCTGCCATGTCCCTGCTGTGCATGTCACACTGCTGTGCTCTCCTAGCAGGATGGCTTCTTTCATTGGCTCAACTAGGCTGGCTGAGAGAAGACAGGCATGCATGCAGTCTCTATGATTTCACAGTCAATGAGGGACTGCCACACTGTGCACTGCAGCTTTTGCAGCCATAATGACCCTTGTTGGTAAGTGCTTATGTTGGTGGTAGATACGAGGGAGCATGTTGAGATGGCTTTGTAAATTACGAGGTTGCCGATGCTACTGGGCTATGTTGTATGCAAGAATTGTGATAACCCTTGTTGGCATGCGCTCATGTTGGCGGACGTTACGAGGTAGCATATTGAGATGTCCTGGTCTGAGTGTGCTTCGCGTAACTCCGTGTAGATTATGTATCACACATTGCCGTTTCGCATTGCATGTACATTGTAGCTTACGATCAGTTCCGTTGCACACCGCATTTGAAGTTGATTACTTATGAATAGTATTGGCCAACAGTAAACTTTACCCATGTATGGTTATGACCGTACTGCCACGAAATCTTTGTCAAATCCGCGGGAGCGCTTTACAAAATCTATTAAGTTTCCGCCGTCCAGATTTTAGGCATTTGGTGACCAATCAGCTGGAATGCATAAGTTGGCGCAGTTTTTACGAAAAATATATTAATTAATTTAGAGGCCTTTTTTAAAGAAGGATTCGGGGCACTACGGTACTCTCAGTCATGGTTGACAACTTCTTGTTGATAATGGTCCACAATTGTACAGAAGATTTTGTTGACAAACAGTGGCAAAAATGGATATTAGCAAGTTTTGTTAATGAAGAGCTTAAGCTGTAATAGTTTATGAATCGGGGCATGGATTGCTAGTTATTTAGGTGACATGGGTAATATCGATGGCAGTGGCGATAGGTTGCATGCATCTTTTATGCATTAACAAACTTCACCTGGCGCCTACATCAATCTTATTAAAAGATGTGGCCTCGCCCCGCGACGCCTTTGAATAATAAATGGCGCACGTGGAGCAGCGGCGGTGGCTGTGGTAGCAATGCGGTGTGGTCATTATTGCAGGCGGCTGCGCAAACCGTTGCAGGTAACGTTGCAAGGGCAGCATGACGGCAACATGCGTGTTTCTGTGTTAATGTTTCGTATATACGCATGTGCATACGTCAAAAAATGAGCATGATGCGCACATGCACTCACATTGCACAACATATCACACACTGCAGCAGTGTAGGTACACACCGCTCCAACCACCCGTAAGGCACACATGTGCACTTGGTTACAACTTCAACTACATTGTTTACAAATTGAAAGCCCACCCTACCCCCCAACCCCCACACGTCTATAAATCTCCTCGTAGGGG
>RHPI01002069.1:551011-568340 GCA_009103225.1 Chlorokybus atmophyticus
GGGGGGGGGGGGGGGGGGGGCTTAAGTATGTACGGTGCTAATGGGTTCGTGATAAACGTTATGTGTGGTGTGTTAGGCATGGTGACAAATCCAACCACAATACATGCGCATGCTGTAAATGTGAGGGGACTGATAAGGGGGCTGATAAGTCGTTGGTTGTGTGTTGTGTTTGCATAATAGACTTATGTACGTGATGTTGCGTTTATGGGTGGTTGCACTGACTTTATTGAATGAAGCCTTGCGTGCTATGTGACAATCTCTTGAGATGTGACCGTGATGTACATCAAATGCAGGACATGCATGCGCATGCACAACGTGTAGTCCAGTCAGCACGCAGCAACATATGCAAGGTGTCGTACAAATGACATTTGGTTGACCACCGGGCTACCACTAGCACTTTAATCTACTGCCTCTACCCCGTTAGACATGCAGCAGTCAATATGCAGTTGGTAATCACCTGCCCACATGTGTGTTCGTTGTAGCTAGGTGCGTGACTGTGGCCATGAACGCTGTCGTGCCCAGCTGTCTGTCTGTCTAAAGCGTTCTATCAATTTGTAGGCATAGCGGTAACCGTTGTCTTAAACTGAAACATGAAAAGTCACAAGCAAACTTTGCAAGGTACTGTTTCATTATATCGTGTTGATCACGAGTTGCAATGGGAACTGCACACTTTGCAGACCTTGCAGACTCCATCACTTCTCGTTCCAACGACAGCGTGCAGCTTTCAACCCTCGCTGCCTGCGCAACACGCATCAACTTGCGCGCGGTTGTGTTCAAACCGCAAGCAGGGTTAGCCCTGGTTGTCGTCCTGGGCGGCGTGGTTGGTGGTGTGATTAGAGGCGTGGGCGGGAGGTTTAGTAGAGCGCACTCCGGGCGGTTGGGGGGTGAAAGATGGCGGGATCAGGCAGCATTGTTCCGGTTGCTGCAGGTTGGAAAGTTCAGCTGCAGCAGGTCTGAAGGAGGTTTAGCATTCGCCTTCTTAGCAGCAAGGATTCTGCCTGTGTGCAAGTCACACAGTGTAACGGGCATGTTGCGGTGAGGGGCCAAGGGAGGGGTGTTGTACGATGGCGGCGGTGCTACCTCCCAGTGACAACGTCCACGAGCAGCAGCAGGCCCCTCAGGTCATAAGGTGTTTTGAGGTGAAGCTAAAGGGGGTTGGCGAGGTGGTGTCGTGGAAGAAGCTTTGCAACGCTGCAAGCTCCGCCGCCGCCGTCGGCAAGCCTGCAAGCGCAGCTGGCGGCACGCATGCTGACGCTGCGGCCGCGGGTCAGCGTGCACCCAACGCCGCTGCCGCCCTAGAGGCGCGCCTGGCAGGCAAAAGCCCCGCTGAGGCCTTGCCGCCTGCCCAGCCTTCTCAAGCCAACCCTACAGAGGTGAGTTGTGGGGCCATGTGATAGCATTGTTGCACGAAACCACACAAAGCACCAGTCTTGGTAGTCATCTTGCTTGAGACAACTTGCATGCGTTATGTTGTGCATTGCAACCAGGTTTAAACTGCATGCCTGACTGCATGATGCATGCTAGCAGTGGGCCATTCAAACATGTCACAGCACGCGCAAGACCGAGCTGTTGTTGTTTTTGGGTCGTTGCTTGCAAAGCAGGTACATTGCATATCCGGACTGCAATTAGTCGTAGAAGTACATGGTACCGCACAGCATTGCACTTTGGTGAATCCTGCAATTGCTGGTTGTCCATCTGGTAGTGAGTGCATACTTCAAATTGGTAATGTGAAGCTGTCAAACAATGCCAACAGACTGAGCGACTGTGGTCTTGCCACTGTTGGTGGTATTCCGCCTCGTGCAATGTCTTGAAGCATGCTATGCCTTGTGCAGGGCAATGGCGCTGGCGCACCGAGCCCCTCTAGACCTGCCTTTGAAGCACCGCCGGTTGGCGTCAATCGAATGGCAAGCGTCGTTGCCAATCTTGAGAACTACTACAAGGTAATGTATGTGATGCCATTTTTGCGTAATAAAGTCTCTATCACCTGTTAAGAGTGGGGAGCGGACTGCGAGGTTGTTTGCTGGTCTATGCTTGCTACGCAACCGTTTTCCAAGTGCAATAGAGTGGCTTCGCTCATGCTGCACTGGATTTTGCAGGCGCCCGACAGTGACGAAGACATGCCCGCTGCTGAGGCCGAGGGTGGAAAGCATGCAGTCCATTCAGACTACTATGACACCGATGACTCCTTCATTGACGACGCTGAGTTGGTGCGCGCTATTGCTGCAAGTTGTCAGGCCTTGCTTGAACGCGCTTGATGTTTATAGCGATGTCCCATGCAGAATGATTACTGCCGCGCCACTGCACGCAAAACGAAGTACAACGGCTACTTTGTGAACAATGGCCAGTTGGAGAGGTGTGTGCTCCCATAGCAAGTTTACGCAAGGGCCATCACAATGGTGTACCGGCGTTTTTGTAATTACATTGTTACTGATTGGCAGTGTTTGCTGGTGCAGTGATGAATTGCCACGAAGAGCTGTCAAGAAGATGAAAAAGGTTGTGAAGCGGCGTAGAGTGGACGAACAGGGTCCCACCATCGAAACAACAAAACAGCCTAAGGGTCTGAAGCCTGAAGGAGAGCAGGCTGCTGCGGGTGTCCCAGCTGCTGCCCTCAAAGTGGTGCGCAAGCTCAAGCTTAAGCCCCTGACCGCCCTTGCAGAAGGTGCAAGGCCCTCGGCGCAGGCAGCCACAGCTGCTACCCCCAAAGTGGTGCGCAAGCTGAAGCTTCAGCCGCTGACCGCTTTTGCAGAAGGTGCGAGGCCCTCGGCGGAGCCAGCCACACGAGCTGACATTGGGACCAGAGAGGACTGTGCTGCAAACGATACCTCCTGTGGTCAACCCACACAATCGCTGCAGCAGATGAAGGCGGTGGCTAGGTTTTCCAGTGCTCCATTGTTGAAGTCTGCTGCTGGAGAATGCGGAACAGCACCAAGCAATGATGGCAGCACAGACTTGCTGGCAAAAAAACTCACCAAGGATGGCAGGCCCAAGAAAAAGCCTGGCCGGAAGCCTGGACAGTCCAACCGTACAAACGGTAGCGCTCAGCCAGCATCTACTGCTGCGCTTGCACCAAGTACCTCCAAGTAAGTCGTTACCGGCTGTGACTTACTTGTAGTCTACGGTACGTACAGTCATGTAGTGACTTGTAGTTTATAGGTTTGACAAGCCCACATGCGGCAGGTTGCACCTTGAATGTTGAGACTTGATGACATGTTGGCAGGCATGTAGTGACTTGTAGCCTACAATTATGACAAGCCCACATGCAGCAGGTACCTTGAAAGCGCTAAGACTTGATGACATGTTGGCAGGCCGGAGGAACGCGAATTCACGCAGCTTGCAGTTCTTGCATCACCAGCTACTTTGTTGGGCTTGAGCAAGTCCCCAACAGTTGGATCACGACCGAACCTCTCCCTGGGTGCAGGGCCTGCTGAAACCTCCCCACAGCAAGTGAGCAGTGAAAAGTACAAGAGAAGACGAAGCAGCGACCAACCTGCTTCTGCTTCCAAGAAGTCTTCCAAGTATGAAGCGATGTTGAACACTGCCATTGAAGAGCTCAAGGCAGAAGTGGGCAAGCAGCAACTGCGCAGGGAGGACTCAGGAGACGCTGCTACGACACCACAACCAGAGGTAATTGCAGCAAGTGTGAGCTTCTGATCAGGCATGTTCTCTCATAACTATAATAGGCCAACAGTGCAGTCACTATCAGCATGCGCATTGGCACTGGTTTTGCCACATGTCAGTTGAAGTTCACGCACACGCAGGGCGACATGCAGTTGAAGAAACAGAGGTTGGCTTGGAGGTCGCTGGACAAGGTGATGGACAGAGTCACTGCGCTAGCTCGGCAGACCTCACATGAAGGGAGAGTGGAAGCTCGCATCATTGATAAACTCATGGCGTTTTTGTCGCCGTACATCAACAAGGCCAGCCTCAAGGCGCGGATAAAAAGACGGCAGTCAATGTGCGCGCAAGCCCTTGGCAGACAATCAGCTAACTTGTGTGCTATGAGAGAGCAGTTGAAAGCACGCCTGCAGCAGGATGTTGATGCTCAGCATTCTGAGCAGGCGAATGTCACCAGCGGTCCCACTGCGGATGCTGCACCACCTCATCAGGGTGACATATCTGCTACTGTCTCAGCTTACCACTGGAAGAAAGACGTCGAAAAGCAGGTGCATAGGCTTGTGAGTGCGGAGCTCGAGGCTGCGGTGTTCAGTGGGCAAGTGGATGCAAGCAGCCCAAAACTTCTAAGCAGCATCTATGCAAGCGTCTCGGAGCATTGGCCAGCAGCCTGCAAGGTCGCTGCCACTGATGTCAAGGAAGCTTGCCATCGTGCATCGAGAATTCTTGGCCGTGTCAACAAGCGAGTGAAGCAAGTCTGCAATGGTACCACGAAGGTATGCAACCTGTGCATCAGGCTGGTTCTTGACAGCTCGTTGATGCGCTGCTCATATGTGCAATTGACACAGGCGCCAAGGCCACGAAGCCGCCAAAAACACACTCTGGCCGCACCACCTCCTGCTACGGCTCCTGCTGTTTCCCCTTCTGCCCCTGCTGACAGTGACCATGTAACCATGTCCGACACACAGGGAACGGAAGCAAGCACAGAAACAGACAATGAGACCAAGGCGTTAGCCAGGGCAGGCCACAGCGTGTACAGTACAGGCGACTGAAATGAGGTGACCTCGATTGCTGCATCACTTGCAGGAGGGCAATGAGCATCAGATTTGTCAATATGGTGCTCAACGACACATGTATAGCGTTACTTTTGGCTCAACTCGCATGAAGCATTGTGAGAGGCACCTTTGATGGGGTTGCCTCGGTGAATTTGGGCTTACTTACACACATGGTGGCTTGTCGAGCAGGCATTGCAAGTGAGACACATTGGCTTGCATATGTATGAATGGGATGCTTCTATGCCGGCAGTGTAGGCCGCGAAGTGCTGCAAACACAAGTGTTGAATGAAGGACTCTTTTGCTGCCATGAATCATCTGTTTTGTTGCTTCATAGCCTATATTGGCCTCCACCAAGCTCCCTTAGTTAAGTAGTGTTTGTTGTTGTGCTGGTTACATGCTGAGTTTTGCTGCTCGTTCTGCTGTGCCAATGCCTTTGTTTCCTGCGCCCCTCTACTCTACCATAAGCAAACTCAAGGAGAGAAGAGAATGCGCATAGGGAGGTTCTCCGCCATACCGGTCGAGCTCCCAAAGCACCCACAGAGACTCGAGGGCAAGAGCACATAGGTTATACGTGCGAAAGATGTGGAGGAGATAGTTTGCGACCCTGACCGATATACATGTATGTACCCATGTTTTCTTGCATGCATGTACTTGAACATTTATGCAATGGTTGCTGACAAACAATGGCCTAGCAAGCTCTGTTGTGACCAGACCACTGGCTTCATTATGCCAAGATCTCTATTGATACAGAATGGTAAGAAAGTAGCTTTAATACCAACGCCATGGTACACGTAACATAAAATTTTCTATGGTTATGCAAAACGCGGGCACAAACGCAAAAATGTTGCATGAACTGCAAACCCTATGATTGGTCCCATTGCTCCCACAATGACAATAGGTCCATTAAGCACCTTGAGTTGCGCGCAAGCTTGTTCTGAGCTGTGCCCCGATCTCAATGCACAGGATATGCGCGAGACAATTGGCGACATGCATGACGTCACAACAGCATAGCATACCGACCAGCATGCAAACACAGTCACATACACCACCACCGGGCTATATTGACTGCCTGTTTACCTACCACACTACCCTACTCTAGACCTCCCCGTTAGGCATGCATACATGCGTATTGTTGGTTGATTACCTGTGCAACACACGAGCAGCAGCGTCAACCACGATAGTCCAGGTGCAGCGTAACAGCAGCAGGCAGCATGCAGCACACTCCCTCTCCCTCCCTCTCTCCCCCTCTCCCACAGTCTCCCTGTATACAGCTGGTGTCAATCCATGCCATTTTGTATCCACCTGCTGCGGTTCCCAAACGACAACATCAATCTTCAAAGTTTCATTAACCAAAACCCTTTTAATAAGAGTCGAGTATGTCCGCAATCGGTATGAATTGCCGAATGCCAGAAGCCGGACGCGCGCTTCCGTACGCTTGCTCTTTGCTCACCTCTATGCAGAAGTTGCAATCGTCATCAGGTGGTGAGTTTCGCATGTCAATTAGACAGGCTAATTTCTATCTATCTGTGTGCGATGCATAGTGCTTGGTGAACCTCTAACGACTGCTCTGTGCTTGTTCTTGTCTTTCACAACCGTAATCACAGCCGCTTCCGCTGGCCGTGACCATCCGCGCTGCAAGTTGTCAACATTTGCCACATCAAGGTAGACGCCCAGATGTTGCGGAGAAGACAGGCTTTTTAAAAATACAACCAGCCTCCTACACTGGGGTAATGTCAACACGAGAGCCCACAATTGTGGTGCTTGCGTTAAAAATCAACAAAAAAGTGCATATCAGCGGCCGCCGTCGCAGGGCTCAGTAATAACCCTTTGTGGTAAAGTGTGTGAACTTCTCAAGGCGGATGCGCTTGCGAGCTCGGCGCAGATGTGGCGCCCAACAATGTTTTTACTCGATTTCAGCATGCACGCTGAGTAGTTGCTTATAGAACAAGGCATCGACCACCAGCTGCAGGCACTCGTTGCTCTTGTGGGTTAGGGGCTCAGCCGGCTGTTTGTGCAGAATATGTGCAGAGGCATGAGCGAGTTACAAAGCTTACAAGCATCGGCTATTGCCTCATCATTGCTTCTTGCCCGCGGGTTTGTGAGCCAGCCGCACAGCAGTAAGACTTCTCGGCGAAGCGGCATGTTTGGCTTCATCATCGTCCGCAATGAGAAGCACCTCAGGTTGACCACTAAGTCGTCTTTTACCAACAAACTCTGCACATGGATGCAGGCTCGTGTTTGCGTATGCATGAGTGCAAGTAAGGAAAAGGGCGACATAGATAGATTTGTATGCGTGCACGTGTGTACATGCGCTCGCATAGACATATACACATACATTGAGTGTCTCTGGGGACAGTTGCAGGAAGCATTGGTTCTGACTTTTCCTTGCATCCGCACTCTCGTCCGTGAAGAATTTTTGTCGAATGACCTTTTCGGCCAATGCCTTTACGTTTTAAAATAGTACTCGTCTGGCGATTGACAGTACATGTCACAACCCTATTTAAAGACCGGCAACGCAAAAAGCAATCGACGGTTTGCTCATGTGTGGTGCGCGAGACACACACCTGCCACTCTCAAGGTGTGCAGACAGTTGGTGACATCAAGTTGTTGTTTCAGGGTTTAACAACACTCCAATCGCGCTGTATCCACCTGCTCAACCCCAGGTATCAGTTAATAAGAGCTGAGTCCCATATCACAATGGACAAGCTCATATGCAACATACATGCACAAAAGTACCTGAAGGCAATCGCTAGCGGCCAGCAATTCCTCTACTTCATCGGCTCGGTCGATATCAATTTACACAAAGTACAAGCATCACAACTACCAACTGCCTGCGGATAAAAGAAAGCGGAAAGGCTCGTCTTGTTAGTGTACATGCTCTCAATGATGGCCGCGACCGCCTCGGGGTGGACCTCCTTCAGGTCAATCACGTCCGACGCGCTGTCGCAATACACGTCACTCGTGAACAGCGTACGAAAAAACTTGCACGGGAGGCCACATATGACCAGCAACAAGACACATTAATGCCCAACCTAGCAAGCGAAAAAATGCATGCTCCAGCCCATGCATGTGTGGGCACACGCACACGCACGTACATCGAGTTTACGGCAATCACGAGACGGTGTGCGCGGATGTGCTGATTGCCGATCGTGATGGTCACATCGCAGAGTTTGTCTATCAGCTGGTCAGTGCAGATAATGATCTACAACAATACTGCTGTTTGTTGTTCATGTCCGGCTCAGCTCTCACCTGCTTGCCACAAGTCGTATTGGGCAAAGAACGCCTCCGCGATATCATCATCTCCCAGCGACATGATGTTCGCAGCGTCTGTGCACGCGACTAAGTTTGCATCACACGATGTCGCCATAGCCATGCTGTAACCACACAGTCATCAGTACCATCAGCGTCATGACGTTGATTCAACATGAGGGTGGTAAAGTAAAGTGTCTGGTTCAGTAGCTACTGCAGACAAGAAACGTTTGGTGATGTTGCAAAAACTCAAAATGAACTTGTCAGGACCCCTCTGCTTGTTCACGCACACCCACAGATCCAATGAGGAGGCAGCATGGGTGGCTATGCATACACGCTGGGCAAATATCAATGTGATGTCTTGCACATGACAAGCAATGCAATGCAGGACATGAAATGTTCGCAACATGTGATATATCCCAATGATTGGAAACGGATTGCACCAGTCACGCGCAAGTGCATACATTTGCAAAGCGTCAATCCCATCTTCTATCGTCATGCTTGGAAGCTTGCTTCTCATGCACTACAGCATCCTAGTTATGACAAGAGTCCATCTGTGCTGCGCACACATCGCACATCAGATATGCATACGCACTCCATCGCAATCCACCCTGTGCGCAAGTCTATCTATCTAATGACCCATCACGCACAATCGCTGAGGCCAGTCGCAGAGCTGGCCATGAATGAGTGATGAACACAACAACATTGGCCTGCAATGTGCAAAGCATTCTATGTACAGCCTGCCTCCAACGCATACTCACACAACAACACAGTGCCATCGGCACAGCCATAAATTTTTAACTGCCGAGCATAGCGACACGGCGCTGGTGGCGTCCGCCCTCGAAATCGGTGTCAAGGAAGGCATGCAGGCATTCGAGTGCGATGGCGGGGTCGAGGACGCGGCCGCCGAGGGCAATCACATTGGCGTCGTTGTGCTGCCGGCAGAGACGCGCCGTATCCACGCTGTGCACGAGAGCGCACCTCACGTGCGCGTGCCGGTTCGCTGCAATGGATATACCAATGCCTGTGCCGCAACATAGCACGCCCCGGCCCACCTCCCCCATCTACAAAACAAAGGTATCATCATCAACATCATCATCATCATCGTTGTAGTCGTTCACTACGATGCAGACTCGCTGTTTGCAATAGAGAGACAGCGTACCACCTTGAGTGCTTCAACCATGGTGTTGGCGATGATGGGGTAGTCGACGGAGTCGGGGCTGTGGCAGCCGAGGTCCATCACCTTGTAGCCCTTATCCGCCAGGTCCTTCGCCAATATCTGCTTCAGCTGCACGCACACATTCCAGCGGCTAAGCGCATTTAACATGCACACGCATGCACTTACGCGTGCACGCCTGCGCACGCGGGCACACATGCACATGAAAAGCTGAGTCACCAATTGGCAAAACGCTCCCTTCCTACAGTGAGAAGGGACAGGCAGTTGCTTGGGAGTGCATACCTCATACCCGCCATGGTCGGAGGCAATGGCAATGACTCTGTCGTCTGTTGCTGGTACTGCTGCCGTCTCTGTGTGTGAATTCTCTTGGGCAGCCATGGCGAGAAGCAAAGACTGA
Source organism: Chlorokybus atmophyticus (assembly GCA_009103225.1). Taxonomy (NCBI): domain Eukaryota; kingdom Viridiplantae; phylum Streptophyta; class Chlorokybophyceae; order Chlorokybales; family Chlorokybaceae; genus Chlorokybus; species Chlorokybus atmophyticus. The sequence continues at coordinate 560,502 of RHPI01002069.1, forward strand.
TAGCTAGCTGGTACAATTAAGGAGGACACAGAGAACTCAGACTCGATTTCCCGACACGTGATGGCGCCTCTTCCCAAAGCAGTGCAAGTTGGACCTAGTGCATGGCTCACCTATCAGCTGTGCTGGACAACGTTGTTATTCGCAGCAGGCTTCTGACGAAGCGCCTCTCCACATCTGCCTGCTTGCCAACTCAGCTCCCTTACGAAATGCCAGCGCATGCTGGACGGCGCCGCTTCCGTCCCACGTCCCGTCCCATCATACCCACGCCACGCATGTCCGCGTCGAGGGACACGCCGCCGCCGCCGCCGCCAATGCCGCCGCAGCTGACGTGACAATGCGCGTTTGCTGAAGCGTTCTGGTCCGGAACTTCCGGTTAGTGTCTGAGCAAAGTGAAAGCCGGGGTTTGCAAAACGGCGTGGTGAAAAGCTGGAGTATGTTATGCAAACAACAATTCCGATTTTCCATGATACCACTACCAGGCTTATTTGGCTGCCCCGCGTGTTTTTCCTCGTTTTCTCTCGAAAAAACGGTCTGAAAAAGGTGCATGCTGCAGGGAAAGTTATTCATCCACTATCAGTCAGGGTGGGCTTCACGTGAATTGAGCAATGTCACATCGGAATTAAGCATACAACATATACTGTTTGCATTGTGTAAAATTCGCATGAAGACTTTCACGCAACAGGTGTATAGTTTTGTGCTTAACAAATGTCTACAATTTCTTGAGATTTACTTCAAGCGTTTCCCATGTATAAGAATATGCAAGCATGTACATCTACTCAAATGTAAGAGATACAATCTATTATGACAATCATTCGCAAAACAATCCCCACTGCTGTTGTACTTGACATATAACCACCATCGCGACAGTGCAACATGCATGACAACAGAAACACCCCAGTGGTGTGGATGACAATGTGTACACGTTGGTCGCGATATATACAATGGACAATCCTTTTTGCTTGCCCACGCGGCTGTATGGAGGAGACCTTGTTGCTGTTGTCGTACATCTTGCCACAATCTCGTATGCTATACAGTTGCATTCAGAATGCATCAGTGTCAATTCACGTCTGCCATGGATTGGATACAGCACAACCTGCTGCATATGTATGCCATATGCTGACAGCTCGTGCATATTTTACACAGATTGGTTGGTTGCACTGGCTTGAGATGCACCAACAGCTGGCACAGTTTTTGGCATGCACACAATGCATACCCAGCTAACCGAGAAGGTAAACAATACTATCATAATGTACACAACCAAGCCCCCAATTTTGAGGCAAATGCAGTACAACTTGTGTCTGCAACCAACACCAACACATGTTCTGCGCTGGTGACTGCCATGCTGAGTCTCAATTAGCAGGCGACCTAAGCAGCCAACTGCTCGGGTTCCTCAACCTCGCCCGCCTTCTTGGCGGTGACCAGGTGCCTGTCGCCATAGACATTATCAATACGGTGGGTGGTGGGCCAGAACTTAAAGGATTGCAGCCATGGAGCCGGGTAGGTTGCCTTCTGCTTGGAGTAGGGCCTATTCCATTCCTCTGAGAGGATTGAGCTGATAGGGTGCGGCGCGTGGACCAGCGGGTTGTTGTCCTTGGGAAGCTTGCCAGCCTCAATCTCAGCAATCTCCTGCCTAATGCCAATCATCGCAGCGCAAAACCTGTCCAACTCGGACTTGCTCTCGCTCTCGGTGGGCTCGATCATAAGTGTGCCGGCCACTGCAAAAGCCATGACGGATCAGCAACTAGCTCTGACTTGCTGGAGACACTTGCAGCAAGAGCAATACTCACCAGGCCATGACATGGTTGGTGCATGGTAGCCGTAGTCCATGAGCCTCTTTGCCACATCCTCGGCCTCAATGCTGCAAAATGGTCAATTCAATAACATGTCATAGTGAGCAGTGCATGCAGTCTGTCTCAGGCCATGCACATACCCTGCTGTGGCCTTGAATCCCCTGAGGTCCAGGATGAACTCATGTGCGCAGGTGCCGTTGCTGCCGGTAAACAGCACATCGAAGTGGTCCTTGAGCTTAGCAGCCATGTAGTTGGCGTTTAGGATAGCCAGCTTTGATGCATTCGTCAGACCCTTAGAACCCATCATGGCAATGTAGGTGTATGAGATAGGCAGAATCAGCGCAGAACCCCAAGGTGCGGCAGCAACAGTTCCAAACGGCTGCAGCTGGTCCTCAGGCACAGGCCAACCACCAGTGCCAATCTGCAACACAGATACAAGTCAGGAGTGCAAGTGACAAACAGGAGCATATGTGTGTGACCGTCCACAAAATGCCTGATCGAGACCAGCTGCACTTACCACTGGATGTGATGGAAGGAATGGCGCAAGGTGCTTCTTAACTCCAATGGGTCCCATGCCGGGTCCACCTCCTCCATGAGGAATGCAGAACGTCTTGTGCAGGTTCAGATGGCAAACATCAGCGCCAATGTGGCCAGGACTGGTCAAACCAACCTGCAACCAGGCAAACAGGAGTTTAGCACCAAGGCAGCGTTCGCTTAAGACAGCCCACTACAAATACAGAGGCACAACAGTTCTTTGGCGCATAGTGTATCAATATCATGGACAATCTCAGAGATGCACTGCAACCAATGCTGCACCTGAGCGTTCATGTTGGCTCCGTCCATGTACACTTGGCCACCATACTGGTGAATGACCTCGCAAATCTCCTTGATGGATTCCTCATACACTCCATGAGTAGAAGGATACGTAACCATCAGCGCCGCCAGGTTTGCAGCATTCTGGTATTACAAAGCGGATTAGACATATTGCCGTGACCAAGCAAATCAATGGTGATTACTAGCCATTGCAAGGCACACCTGCTTGGCTTTCTCCTTGAGCTCAGCAACGTTCACATTGCCCTGCTCGTCAGAGCTGACAGTGACAATCCTCATTCCGCACATGGCAGCACTGGCTGGGTTTGTGCCATGAGCAGAGGTGGGGATGATGCATATGTTGCGGTGGTGGTCGCCGCGTGCTTGATGGTATGCGCGAATAGCCATCAGCCCAGCATACTCACCTGCTGCACCTGCATTGGGCTGCACAACAACGTCATCAGAATGTACTCAATGTACTCAGTAGGTTGTTTGCAGGCCTTCGAACAAAGGCCTGCAAACCGCTTTATACCTGCAGGGACATGGAGTCAAAGCCAGTGATCTCGCAGAGCATCTCACTGAGATCCCTGAACATCTCTTGGTAACCCTGTGTCTGATCGAGTGGGGCAAACGGATGCATGTCTGCAAGCTCTGGCCACGTGATAGGAATCATCTCGGTAGTGGCATTGAGCTTCATTGTGCAGGAGCCCAGGGGAATCATAGAGTGACACAACGACAAGTCCTTGGCCTCCAGGCGCTTGATGTAACGCAACAACTCATGCTCAGTGTGGTATCTGCAGCAACACAATTGTGCTGAGGGTAAAGCCACTTGACGTGACCTTTGTGCGGTGCTGCTGACTTAGCATGGCAAATTACACACGGTCACAAGGATATGAAAGCAGTACCAGGATATGTGGAAACCGTCACAAGCTAACTGAACAGGACAACCCAGGCAACCAGCGATTGCAAAACTCACTTGTTGAACACATCATGCTGCAAGAAGGGGGAGGTGCGTGCGAACTGTGTGGGGAGCGAGTCATCCACTTCATGAGCAAGAGACTCAGCAGTGAATGGCACCTGCATAGTGGGGCAAGCACTCAGTTATCCGACACATGCATCCACACGCACACACACACACACACAAAAAAAGTAGTCACAACCACCTTGTGGCCTGCAAAAACGGCAAAGAGTGCGTCCACGTCTTCCATGGATGCTGTTTCATCAAAGGCCACAGTCACCTGCAGCAATTGCAGTGACCATCAGCACCCGCAGTCACTACCAATGACCTGTACTGTAGGACAAAACAGCACCCGCAGTCATTACCAATGACCTGTACTGTAGGACAAATCAGAAAACCTACCGTGTCCTTGTTCAGCACGCGCAAGTTGCAACCTTCCGACCGTGCAGCAGCAGCGACGCTTTCAGCACGGCCATTTCCCACAATAACTTTGACGGTGTCAAAGAACGGATCACTGCCAATCTGCGCAAATGTTAGTATGTTTGGTGTCCACGATCACCAACCAGGAGCTGTGCACTTCTGCAAATAAAACAACGCACCTCTCCAGCATGTGCCTTCTTGATACCTGCAGCAAATATCGCTGCAAGCCCATGGACACGCTTGGCAATGTCCTTCAAGCCATTGGGGCCATGGTACACCCCATACATAGCCGCCATGTTGGCCAGGAGGGCCTGTACCAACAGAAAGCAACACTTTCAACGACCTGACTGCCAACACATGCATGCGCGCAAACATCTACGACAATACACATGCGACAATCACCCATACACGCCGATGATGGACACAGGCAAAAGTGGCAACCGCACCTGTGCAGTGCAAATGTTGCTGGTGGCTTTATCCCTGCGAATGTGCTGCTCCCTGGTCTGCATCGCCATGCGAAGAGCGCGCTTGCCCTAGAGTCAGCAACAGCTGCTTGAGTCATAGCCTGAATCCCCTTGCAGACGGCAAGCCAACATGCCAAAATCTACATCAACGATCCACACATGCTCGAGTTTGCCTACCGTAGAGTCCACGGAAACACCAATAATCCGGCCCGGCATCAAACGCTTGTACTCTTGGCTTGTCGCCAAGAACGCTGCATGAGGACCGCCATAGCCCATGGGTACACCAAACCGTTGGGCTGAGCCAACAACCATGTCCGCGCCAAGCTCTCCAGGAGGTGTCAGCATCGTCATTGAGAGCAGATCGGTCGCCATGACAACCTGCAATTGCAATACATCAGCAACACCAACAAGCAAACACGCACTGCTAATGCATCAGCAACGACCTGTACCTTAACACCGTGAGCATGAGACTCCTTGATGAAGCTGCGGTAGTCCTTTATGCTGCCATCTGTCGCCGGGTACTGCACCAAGACTCCGCAAACATCGTTTTTGCTAAAGTCAAACTTATCCTCACTTGTGACGACAATCTGCATGGCACACAGTGCCTATCAGACTCTGGGTGCTTTAACTAAGCACTATCATTCGCGATAGGCATGCTGACCCCACCTACCTTCATTCCAAGGGCCTCTGCACGCGTCTCACAAACAGCAATGGTTTGAGGGTGACAAAGATTGGAGATGTAGAACACAGGCTTCTTTCCACGCGCGATGGCGCTGCACATGGCCACAGCCTCTGCTGCAGCAGTAGACTCGTCGAGCAAACTTGCGTTTGACATCGGCATGCCTGTCAGATCGGTGACCATAGTCTGGAAATTGAGCAGGGACTCTAATCTGCCCTGTGCAATTTCCGCCTGGGCAACGAGACACGTCATCAATAACTGAACCCAGGAACTTGACTACCTATCAGGCCTACAACTTATTAATACTTATTGTCAGTTGCACTACTAGCTGTGTAATTGTGGTTAGAGTTAACATACGCAACCACATGGAACCTGATGTGATGCACAACAGACAAACCTGATAGGGGGTGTACTGGGTGTACCATCCAGGGTTTTCCAGGATGTTGCGCAGAATCACGGGAGGAACTATGCAGTTGTAGTAGCCCATACCAATGTAAGATTTAAAAACCTTATTTCTCTGTGCCATCTTCTTGAAGTACCTGAGGGCAGGCAGCCAAGCATTGGCGGGAGCACATGGGGGCTATCTAGCAACGCTGACAGACAACTGCACAAATGAAACACCGTTGCATGAGCAGCGCCTGCTACTTATAAAACGGTAATTTTGCAGCTGTGACTGTATGGGCAAGCTAGACTTGAAAACTGCTCCGTATGGGCAAGCGGAACATGCAACATGCAGGCAGCCTCCACACAACACCTATCAGGCAGGTTTTTCCTGACCGACCACACACACACAGAAGCTATGTGCGATAGCAATGACTCCTGACAACCTGACAATGTAGGTGTTGCATTGTTAGGCAGCATGTATCCGCTCACTGGCACTGAACACGCCAGTAACATAAAGAAGTTGATCAACATCACGTCACACTGCAACTTACGCAAGGATCTGGCTCTCAGTCATGCCCTCGTCGTATTTGCCGAGTTCCATGGGCTCGCGGCGGATGTTGGCGGGGACAGTGGCATCAATGAGGGCATCCATGCTCTTGAAGCCGCAGGCTGCAGCCATCGCCTCGGCCTCATTGTCGGGGATGCTGTTATGGCGGCGCTCAAAGGTGTCCAGCGGGCGCAGGGCAGCCACGCTGATGCTGCGCCTCAGCTGTCCCTGAGCAGCAGCAGCAGCAGCGCCGGCCCTGTGCAGCAACGACCCATGCCTGCTGCAGGCGGCGACGCCAGCCACAATCTGCTGCCTGCCGGCAACCGCCCGTCTCAGAAGAGGCGCCAACTGGCGCACCCTCCCGGCCATGTCGACCAGCCCCGGCACCACACCCTCCCTGCTGCCCCGCCTCGCTCCCGCCGCCGCCGGTGTGGGGCGGGGGACGTCGTCGGCAGCGGCAACTGTGGCAGTGTTGTTGAGCTTAGCGTACCTTTGTCTGTCTGAACTTTGATCTCTTGAGCCAAAGCCCCAAACTTGCCGCAAGCCACACAACAAACACCGCAGCTATTTCTAGCCGGCTGCCGGGGAGGCACTGAATCAGCGCGTTAACGGGTGTGAACTAAAAGTGAATCACTTAAGTTCATCAACGGGCTCAGGAACGCCAACACCCAACAGCCCGCCAAGACTTTTCGCTGTCGTTGATCACTTTTTCTATATGTAGTCCATTGGTCTGCCCAGCTTGTGGTCCATCTTGCGGCACCAGAGCGCGGGGCTGTTAAGGTTATTCTGTCCGCGGCGGAGCTGAGCCTCTCGCCAACAACCGTACAGATACATGCCTACGGCCGATGAGGCGCGGCCCTTAACAGCCGTACAAGCTCAGCGTACGACGGATTTGACACTTTTGCGTCCCGGAGCAAAGCTTGTCCCTTCTGCAGTCAACTGCATGGGCTGGTCCTGGGACTTGTGCTTGCTCGGGCTACGGATGAATGTTTGGCAGTACTGTGGACGGGCATTGAGACGGCGGCGGTGCTGCTGGCGGTGGCATCACGAGGGTCGCAGGCGTCCTTGTGGTGGGAGAGGGATGGTCATATACTGTATATAGACGAGGCTTTGCATCAGATCTTGCTGGGAAGCAGGCACAAATGCGGGGCATGGTGAGGGTGTCCGGGCTGGTGGCTGCGCCCTGGGCGCTGCGGGCAGGGTTTGGAGGCTGCGGTGCCAGGTTGACGACCAAAGCGAGGACCATGAGGGGGAGCAGGCAAGCAGCATGCAGACCGTTCGCGTCGTTGTCAGAGGCGGCGAGAGCCTCGTTCGTGTCGCCTTCAGAAGCTGCCACCGCCGCTCTAGCCAGGCAGCTGGCCTCGCAGGCTGCCGCTGGCGACACTATCTGCCTGTATGGGTGCGTCGGAGCTGGCAAGAGCGTCTTCAGGTACATAGCGGATGACTGTACTTCCAGTGTGGTCCTGTTGGCGATGGTACTTTGTCGCTGTCATTGCGTAGTAGTGTTGGCGATGCCGCTATACCCAGATTGCTGTTGGTGGGCGACAGCACCACCTACCGCACTCTTAGCTTAGCCTACAGACGTCTACATTCAAATTGCTCGAAAATTGCACAATGTGCATTCATAGTAAGCACGTAGCATAATACAACCATAGTCGAAAATGAAGTTGTTATACACAATTACAAATGCATGCGCTCACATACACACCCACCGCGCGCGCACGCATGCATGCACATGCCTTGCTGCAGGGTCGCACATGCAAAGACGCATGCCCCCCCCCCCCCCC